>JAMXBD010003269.1:0-129456 GCA_024138025.1 Combretum micranthum
TTGGAAATCAGCACGAGGACGAACTTCTATGGAAGAGTTGAGAGCTGCCTTAGAAGAAACAAAAGCAAAGCTTCACGAGGAAAGAACCCTACGCGAGGAACAATCTGAACAGGTAATTATTGTCACTTCTATGTTATTGATGGTTCACTAGATATTAGATAAAATATACACCTGCTATAACTGGTTGGAGTGTTAATTGTTGTTATTGATCTGGTTGTTGAGGATATAATTCTTGTTGGCTGTTTTTTAACTATGATTTGGTTAGCTGTGTTTTTGGAAATTGTTGGCTGTTCTTTAACTTCATCTAGTTGTACTCTTTCAAATGCATAAATAATTTGAGGATGGGATCAATTATAGGTTGATAGTGTGGTATGTGGATAGCATGCATGTAGTAAGGTAGAAAAAGAAATAATAGTGTTTTCACTTAAGTGAAAAAAAATTATGTCCTTACAAAATGTGTCTATGTGTTCTAGTTGTTGGATTTGATAATATGGTCACTAACATATTCAAATAACATTAACGAATTGATTTCATAAGGTTTCAACAGCAATTATTTAAGATTTTTTGCAAAGAAAAACTCACTTTGTCACGCAATATTGAAAAATTCATTCTTCCTTTCCATGTGACAAGCTTCTTTTTGCACTTTTTTAGTTTTTCACAAAAATCTAAAATGAGTATTTACTTTGGAAGATATATTGGATTTGCAATTTGAGCTTATTCAATTGGAAGATATTATGCTAAATGTCTCAGTTTTGTTCTCTTTGGGAAAGTATTTCCTTGGTTTATCTATCTAAATTGTAAGTGATATTCAATCTGTTGGAGCTAGTAGATTTTGAGAAACAATGGATGCATCATGGAGGCATTGCATATATTCTCAGCATGTTTTACCTTTGCTCTCTTTTCCTACATGAATAAAGTATAGAAATCTTTCTTATTTCACTTTATTTAGTCTCTTTTACGGGATTGGGAAAATGTTGGCTTTTAATATATGGGATACCTTACAAGAATTTGCAAAAGAATTTATTAAGAAGATTAGATTATGATATTTGTACAAAAAAAATGTTATGAATTGCATTTAAAGCTGAATGTAACTTTCATATGTATGTAAACTTCTTAAATGATAAATTTGATAGATGTTCTTATTCAAAACTAAATATAAGTTTAATTTGTCCTTTGCATATGTTTTGCAGCTAGCCAAAAGTACTGAACTGGTACAACAACTTTGCTCCAGCTATCCTAGTAGTTCAAGTAAGTTATTTCATTAAGCTTTGACATTACTCACTCTCTTTCTTTCATTAATAGTTCAACAGTAAGTATATTTATGTGTGCTTTATTACTTAACATTTTGTTTTACAGAAAATCCAAGTGGACGGGATCGATCTCTAAGGCCATCTAATAATGAAGATAGTGATGAAGTGAGGATGAAAGTGGAGAAAGTGAGGATGACAATTGAGATAGATAGGAATTTTTTGGAAATGCCTATGATGGAATATGATCATCTCTTTTAGCATGTTTGAATTGATGCTTTTAACAACTTATGTGTAGGTTTGTTTTGAGGAGGTGGGTAGGGGTTTTCTAACCAATTTTTTGAAATATACCTCCAATTGAATAGGATTATGTTTTTGTACATGTCTAAACTAACTCTCAAGAATCTTTTGTCTTGCTTGATGTTTGAAGTTATTATATGAGTATTTTGGTTCCACTTTGCACAAGTGTGCAAAGTGATTGATGTATGTTGGAAAAGTTTATTTTTGTTTATCGTAATAGGATTATACACATTACACAGGTATATTTACAGGAAAAGGTGTCTTTAAACACCATTATGTATTTTGCTAAATAGGTTCAATGAGCTTCTACATAAATAGTTATGATACTCATCACAACTTGATGTTTGAACTTATTATATGAGTATTTTGGATCCACATTGCACAAGTGTGCAAAGTGATTGATGTATGTTGGAAAAAGTTTATGTTTGTTTATCGTAATAGGGTTATACACATTACACATGTATATTTACAGGAAAAGGTGTCTTTAAACACCACTTATGTATTTTGCTAAATAGGTGCAATGAGCTTCTACATAAATAGTTATTATACTCATCACAATTGATGTTTGAACTTATTATATTACATGAGTATTTTGGTTCCACTTTGCACAAGTGTGCAAATTGATTGATGTATGTTGAAAAAGTTTATGTTTGTTTATCGTAATAGTGTTATACACATTACACAGGTATATTTAAAGAAAATGTGTCTAAAACACTTATGTATTTTGCTAAATAGGTTCAATGAGTTTCTATATAAATATTACACTCATCTCAAGTGTAATCTACAATCACCCATGAAAAAGCAAGAACAATATTAGCGAAGTTTAAAATAATAGGTATGTATAATGTCCATTTGTATATTAGCCACACAAATAATATGGCTTATCATATAACATATGACTATGTTTCAATGTCACGTTTTATAATGCAATTTCTGTGCTAAATTATATTGGCCACGCCTTCTTATTTAACGTCTCAAAATCCACATAACAAGAATTCCATGCATAAAAAGGCAATGAAAATAGTTTGTATATTAGCCACACAAAAAATGTGGCCTATTAGGTCACATATGGCCACGTTTCAATGCTACGTTTTATAGTGCAATTTATACGTTAAATTACTTTGGCAACGTTTTCTTACTTAATGTCACCAAATCCATTTCATAACAATCCCAAATAAAAAAAACGCGAGAACAAATTTTGCATATTGGCCACACAATAAAAGTCGCCTATCATATAACTTATGGCTACGTTAAAAAATTAAACATGGCGAAGATAATTTAGCGCGAAAATTACCTTGGCGACGTTTTTTCACTTAATGTCACCAAATCCATTTCATAACAATCCCAACTAAAAAGGCGGGAACAAAATTTGCATATTAGCCACACAACAAAAGTCGCCTATCATATAACTTATGGCCACGTTTTTATGTTGCCTTTCATTGTTTAATTTTCGCGCTAAATTACGTTCGCCATGTTTAATTTTTTAACATGGCCAAATCAATTTGCAACACAGCTTGGGCGACGTTTATTAGCCACATTTAATAAACGTTGCAAAATTGATTTTGCCACGTTTTTTTCCCAATTTGCAACGGTAATTTAACGTGGCTAAACATCAAAATTCTTGTAGTACCTAACAACCTGATGGTAAAACACACGCATATGTAGAGGAGTGACCAAGGTTCAAATTTGTGCAAAAGCACACATTTTTTTCAATCAAGTGCGTGGGCTATATGTGCTCGCTCGTGGCTGCATGTATGATGCGTGTGTGGAGCATGTGGATCATCTTCCCTAACTTGATGCCCAATTTTTCCACCCGAAAATGCCTTTTAAGCTCATTTTTTACCCATTTGTGCTTCTTTTTTCACCAAATTGAGGGAAGGTATATGAAGAAGACATGGGATGCTACGGATTTAGATCAAAAAGTAGTCCTAAAACTCATGATTTGGTGTTCAATTTTTTTATCCAAAGTTTGTGAAAAATCTGCTTTTGAGTGCGAAACAAATTTCCAAATTTCGAATGTCATCCTCCATATAACTTCTAGAAGCATGTGTTTAAGTCAATTTGAACATGTTGTCCTCTTTCCCGAAGATAATTAAGTTCGAAAGTTACAAAATGCATTCAATCAAGCTTGGGAAGCTCGAATTTGCACGTGCTTCACCTACGAAATTTATGAATGAATTCCATTTAACTCAATCCCTAACTAGCATAAATATGGTTCAAGTTTTTCATTCATGGCATCAAAAAGACATCAACAATCACAAAGAAACACACATAAAAGAATTTGAATATGAGGTATTTCAAAAGCAAAGGTTTCGAAAACAAAGCTTCAATTTTGAAGTATTATGGGCAAATTCGAGTTTTTTGGATGTTACAGAAAGCTTCCAAATAAGATAAGCTATTAAGTGATAGCTTTGGTTTGATCCCAAAAGTTTGACAACCATCTCAACCTAGAACCACCAACGACTGCCACTTGTTGGAGTTTCAAACCACCAGCTAAGGCGTTTTCGAACGAAACAGAAGCCATCGAAGTCTTCAACAACTCCCTTTAGCCTTGTTTAACAGCCCTCATGTAGCACATAATCGTCGAATCGTTGGTGTTCTATTTCATCGACCACCCTGCAATTGTTTCACCCAAAGATCCAAGATCCGATCAAATCTGACCCGAACCCACGCCAAGATCCAATTCCGAGTCACACATGATCCAGGTAAGTTCATTTTATTTTATTTTATTTATTTTTTTCTTTCTAGTGATTTAAAAAAATAAAAATAAAATAAAAAAACACCCACAAAATAAATAAAATAATAATAATGAGAATATCATATCGGCTTTCTATATATAATAATGCAAATGTAATAAATAGTACGAATGTATTAAAAATATATAAATGTAAATAACTAAACTAAAAAGAGCTTTTGACCCATAGAAAATCCTATTTTCGAAAAAATAAAAAAAAATCAACTTGATATGAATAAAAAATTTATTTTCATAAAAATTGAAAAGTCAAGAAATTTAAAAATAACCAACCCATTAAAGTTTTCATAAAATAACTAAGTATTGTCTCATCTTGAGTAGCAAGTACGTAGGTACCTCCGAAAAAACATAAAATCTAAAAAAAAATATTTTTTGTTCCATCACATTATCTTGTAAATTTTGAACTAATTGGTTAATTGTAAATACCAAATGATCTTATCATCAATTTGTAAATTTAGAAATTCATGATATTTGATATATATTTTTGAGTATTAAAGGATAAATTTTAATTTATTATTTTTAAGTTGTAACTGTATGATTGTAATAAGGTAGTCATCAAATCCAAAAATTTTTTGTTCATTAAATTTGGTTTTAAATCATTTTTTTTTCAAACTAGTAGCTAAGTTAAGATTAGTCAACCCATTTATCTTAATTTATAATTTTTCCCGATTTCAGTCGGGAGGCGACTTCTTAAAGTTTCACCAAATTTAAGTTTCTTTTAATCTCTAGTCGAGGTTTCACATTAAATGGGCTCATGTTTAATACGGATCAGATTAAAAGAAATTAAACCAGAAATGAAAAATCCAAGCTCGACAACTTAGCAATTCCACTAGGGACAGGTATTTTTAAGAGGGCTAGCCACTCAAAATTCTTAATTTCAAAGTTTATTTCTTTTAATGCTCATCTTTGTATTATTTGTATGCTACTTAATTTGTATATAGTTGTATTAACTTTTTTTCTAAGTGGTGCAGATATTTAAAAAAATTATGAGATTGCCCAAAAAATCATCTTGATCATTTTGGGGAGAATTTATAAAATTATGCTAGATATGATCAAAACCAAATTGTCTTAAGATCCTAAGTTGGGAGGTCGCTAGTAAGATCCGGAGGCTATGGTTTTTCCACTATCTAGTTCATGAAATGACTTTCCACTCCGGTTTAATGTTGATTCGCAATCTACTAGATCGGGGGGACCTTTGGAACCCACCCATTTGCATTCATGATTATAAGCCAATGGGTAAATAATAGTGGGCGATATCCTAAATGGAGTTCCAATTTCAATTATAAATAGCTTTCCTTGTAATATTTCCTTGTACATATCCATGTAATATTTCTTGTAAATTGCTTTCTAAAGAAAATCATATACAAATTTTCTGTTTTTAAACATTTGTAGATTGTATGATGATTTCCCTATAATTTCAATATAAAAAAAGGGAAATGAATTTACAACTCAAATGAAGTCTTAAAATGGCCTCATTATTATCTAGTCACCATCTCTGCATCTACATCCGCATGATACATTTATTGTTATCTCCTTGATTTCTTATTATCTAATACAAATAAAATAAAATAAAAACTGAAAAAGATAAAGTTAAAAAATAAAAAAATACCAAGCCTAGGTCGTTTGAGTAATTCTTCCCCTTAGAAAAATTATAGGGTCTCTTGACAAAGCTATCTTTGTAAGAAAATTATCATCATAGGTTGTAAACTCTTTTTTAGTCCCTCCTTTAGACATCAAATCATTACCTTCTTATTTGTAGGTCCCCTTTGTAAATAAATAGGTTATAGTCCTTCAAGTGTCAATTTTCAATAATTATCATTGGTTTTTTTTTAAGTTTTCTTATTTTAAAGTTTCACTTTTGTAAATATCATCACCTCTTTTTAGCAAGTTTTCACCTTTGTAAATAGCACTTATTGAACAAATATATTATATATATATATAAAAAAAAAAAAAGTGTTGGTACCAAGCATGAATTTCCAGGATCCAAAATAGATCCAAAGCAACAAAAGGTCAATCGAAGCTTAATAATCACTCAGTCCAAGTCTAAGATGGCTAGTAGTGGTGACAACAACAATACCAACAACGAAGCCACCTATTATGAGCAAAGGATCAATACCTTGGAACAAGCAGTACTAAAAATGTATGAGTAGATCTAACTCCTTACTTCTATCATCAATCACTTACGAGCTGTCCAATAAGAGGGCATTTAAAAAATTAAAAAGGAAAAGAAGTTGATGGGCAGCCATCTGGATTTAAAGAAGTTAATTCTAGACCGAGCACTTATCCTGATACAGGTCTCACTTCTAGAGACCTTAAGAAAAGAACTTGAAAAGCATAAAGAGGTAGAAAGAAAATTGCTTCATCAAATGAATGAAAAGTTAAATGCTTTAGAAGGTAACAAGGGGGTATAACAAATGGACATCACCAACTTATCTACCACTGGTGCGGGATCTTGCCCTAAAAAGTTCAAGGCCCCATATATTTGAAAAATATGATTAGATTGGCTGCCCTAAACTTCACATTAGACTATATGTTCGGAAGATGGCCAGATATGTCCAAAATGAGCAGTTGATGGTCCAAACATGTTAAGATAGCTTGACTAGTCCAACCCTAATGGTATGCTCAATTGGATCTCATTGAGATTAACAAGTGGGATAAGCTAGATAAGGTATTTTACAATCAATATAAGTTCAACACTAAAGTTCCTCCTTCCATGTGGGACTGAAGCAACCTTCGTAACCAAAATGATGAGTCCTTCAAGGAGTATGCCCAACGATGGGGATCCTTAGCCATAAGGGTAGCTACACCTATCCAAGAGAAAGACTTGACCTTCACCCTCGTCACACATCTGCCTATTTCAGTGAGATAGTAACAATAGGTTGCAGAATTGAGAATGCAACTGCTTTAGGGAAGCTCCTAGCCCATGTAGCTTGCGGAAAGAAGCCCTTAGAACCCATTAGCAACAAAAGAAAAGAAATCTCAGTTATCATGGTTGATCCAGGAAGCTACATTAAGCCCGCTTCACCAATTATCTTCAAGGGCCCAACAACTCAGCAGCAACCAATTCAGAATAGTCACCCTTCAAAGAGATAATTCAGTCATGTTCCTATCCCATTATCTCAAGCTTTTCACCAACTAAAGGAAGAAAATGTCTTAGCTTGCAAAGCTCCCAAATCAGGTTATAGACCATGGAATGCTGATCCAAATTCACAATGTGATTATCATATGGGTCAAAAAGAGCACTAGGCAAATGTGTATTTTATACACATTTATCCTACATCTATTTCACATTTTCATAGATATTTTCGTGCTTTAAAGTGAAATTCTATTATAAATAGAAAAATTTTCATGATCTTTGATCAATGGCCCTTAAAAGTCTAAAAAGCTATCAAAAAGGATAAAAAATAAGCTTAAAAGTGCTTGTTTTATGTGAAAAGTTAATTGATATTACAAGATGAATATTAAATGGCTTGCTTCCTCATATTACAACAACCAAAAGTCATATGAAAGTCAATTTTAGTGAAGATTTGTGGTCAAATTGCAGCAAAATCTAAGGTGGCAATTATCTGTAGTAGCTAAGAAAAGATTGAGCTTCACAATGCTTGATGATCGGCAAATTCGAGTCACATTAGAAGCAATAGCAGCCAAGAACCATCAACCAAGCTGCTACATAGCAACGTTCCTAGAGCTGAACATCAATAGCAACGAGTACTAACATTGAGCAAAGCACCGAGCAGCTAATAGTCCGAGTACCTATACTTAGCAAGAACAGAAGCTCTACTGACCAGACTCCAATCAAATAGTAAAGGAGCTGATTTGGATCAAGCTACCAATGTCGAGCCATCCTAGTAACACATTTGACCTAAGTTGGTCGATAGTTGTAAGCCACTTTAGGATAAGCACTGAGCACCCACCATCAATTCAAGGAGCGCCTGGTGAAAGTTGAGATCCAAATCGAGCTATACCCAACTGACCTAATGCAGTAGCATACAATGATGAGAACTAAACGAGCAACACATCAGCAAGTCAACAGTCGAGTGCTAACAGCCTTCCATGCATGAGCAACCAAGCTTCCCTTAAGCATTAATGAGCATCTGCGAGTGAGCAGCAAAACTGAGCTATTATGTAGATTGAGCTTGACACCAGGCGATCAACTTGATCGAGCAAACCAAATGCTGACTTGTTCCACTACTATTGAAGTCAGAATCAACATTGAGCTCCAATGCCCAGACCGAGCAACTTCATGATCATCACCTATCAGCCTTCATGATAACACATGCATCGATTAAGCTTCAAGCATCTTTCAACCAAACATCGCAATGGATACAACCTGCAAGTAACAGAGCTCAAGCATTAAGGTACACCGATTTGCATCAGCAAATTGAGCAGCAGTTCTCATGATGAGCAGCTAACATTTATTCGAGGCATCTAAGCAGCAGACTTAAGCTTCCAACAATGCGAAGTTGAGCAAGCACACGTCACATTCCGAGTTGACCTGAAGCTATTATCTAATTGATCAGCTGAGCTACCATAATGATTAAGGAGCAGACATTAAGCTGCTTCATGACATTCACCTACTGGTGGAGGAAAAACTGAGTTTTTAAATTTGTAAATTATTTTCTATATCATTATCTAACTACGGTCTCCACAAGGTAGTAAACCCATCAGATGTAGCATAGTAGAAAAAGATCTAAGTCATATTCTAAGAGAAAGCTGGTGAGTACTTCTACTGTCGTTCTTTTCCTATTATCTAGCCGACAAAAACAAAAGGGTTTTATATACACAGAAGTTAATCTAAATCTAAGCTAACAAAGAATAATAGCAAAATAAAGCAGTAAGTTCTGCAACAACATGCAAGAATAAAGATATATTAATTCATAAGGTTACTTGCGCCATGCTTCACCTTAGATCTATTAATGTAACTCAAGAATTTCTTAGAAAATGTTGTGTTGATTATTGAACTGTCGGATTCACGAATGTAAATTTAAGCCTCTCTCGAGATCATAAACTTTACATCTAAACCATACTATTGAAATCTCTTCTCATACTATCATAAGCTTTGATCCATATAAAGAATAAGAATCCTTTGTTTTAAAAATCAACTCAATGAAATTCAAAACAAGCAACAAAAGGTTTTCACTCATCCTCTCTCAAGGTACTTAGGATTAACCTCACCAATAGCCTAGATCTATTCATTAAAATGATCTCTCGGCTTATTATAACGAAATCTGACATAAACTCATATCATGCACTATACAGATTCAAGATATAGAAAGCTCAAGCTATAGAATTCAATAAATCAATTATGTATTCAAAATGGGTACAGTAGAGTTACATGAAATCGACCCAAGGATCCATAAATCTAAACAGAATCAACTACTCCTTCATGAATATAGCAATACAAAACAATGATTCAAAGAAATAACTCAAACCCATAGTAAGATAAAGCAATAAAGAACAATAACCTTGATGAATTGAAACGTTTAAACTCAAAGCTGTTGTGAAACCCTAAGAGTTCTTGTGTTTCTCTCTCTAAAGAGAAAAATTGTGTTTTTCTCTAGGTTCCAAGGAATATTCTCTCAAACCCAACTATTATATTAGTGGTTATGTACATGATATGTTACATTCTTCGTAAAATGAAGGCAAGAGGGTATTTATAATCTTCTAATTTCTTCCCTTCTCATCCAGCCCTTATAGTGCTGAAGAAGGGGTTGAAAAGATAAAAGGCTTGTTTCTTGCACAATCCAGCCCAATTTTGCTTCAAATCATTATATAATGTTCTAAATAAGCCCGTGAAGCTTGAAAATGAATTTCAACAAAATAAATGTCTTTTTTTGATTAAAGTATAAAAATTACATAATAAATATGTCCAAATAAACACGAAATATATGGGACTCTTGACACTTATCACCTACCAAGCAGAGCGTAGCTGTAAGCCCCGATTTTCTTTGTAATCAAGCTTGACTTCGAGAGCCGAATCGAAAACCGAAACCCTAAATCGGAATAGCTAGGGTTAGCAAGAAACCTAGAAACCCTAAGTCCGGCTCCACCGAGAATAAAACCATAAATCTTTTGAAAGCAAGTTAATATAGATTATAGTTCCAAAGAATATATCGAAACATAAGAAGATCATTTTTTCGAGAAATTATCTGTTTCGAACCTGATCGGGATCCGTTTTGAAAAACCGACCCCTAAGACTCTAAATTAGAAAAATATTCTGGAATACTCATTAAGACCGGAATTTAATAAGGAATTCAAAAATATATTTATTATAATTTTTCGATTTATAAAAATTACAGTTATAGCCTTTATATCGTATTTTATTTACTAACCGGTAACTTAATTGTCTAATCTACTATTCATTACTATTCACATAACAAAGCCCATACCCTAGTCAAACTCACAAGCCATGTCCCTACTCTTACATCCTTACAATCAAGCCTTACCTTATTACATCACATTCCTTACATTTACTTTTCCAATACATTTTATTACACTTTTAATTTAAAAAATTTGTACAAAAGTTATTTCTTCCTCTCTCTCACCCTCTAAGGCCAGCGCACCCCCTCCCATTTCCCTCTTAATTGTTTTATTTTTCCTTCTTTATTTTAATCACACAAACCCTAATTCAATTTCCTATATATATTCTTTTATGCCTTACTTTCTCTTTCTTCATTTTCACTTTTGCAAAATTTCATAAACTCTCTCCCTCTTTTCCCTCTCGTGTCATGAAACATACACAAACACTCATACACTTTTATTTTCTCCAACTCCTCTTGTTCTACAAGCTTGCTAGGTATAGATCTAAACTTTACTACCACAAAAACATGTAATGGCTAATTATTCATGTGTGGATTCATAAAAATCCCTATGAGCTTCATGCTAGGGACATGAAACCACTAGAACATGATGATCAAGCCATCACAAGTTGTGGATCTTGTGATTAAAGCTTGAGTTTTCCTCATAATCATAACATATGTTCATATAGTGATGAATCCATGTAGGAATCTTGCTACTACATTATTGTCATAAGTAGTATACTTCATTTCATGCATTTAACATGACCATTACACTTAGATCTAGCTTTTAAACATTTATTCTCTTACATGATATTGTAGATCTCATGCATTTATTATGTTTAGGATGATTGAATGGTCATAAATATCTTGTCTTATATAAATAAATGTTTTTTTTTACTTCTAAAAGTTAGGATATTTATGAAGATGAGCCTAAAAGCTCAAGAACAAATTTGGTTTATAAAAACAAACTTTTGTAAATTCAGATGGAAAATGAGTTGCATTTTGAAAACCTAGAATTCAACTCCAAAACATAATTTTTATGTGAAAAATGAATAGCTTATGGAATAGATAACAATAGGAAATAATTTTTGTAAGCTAATGATAGATCCACTAAGAGAAATTTGTTAAATAAGAAATATTTAGAAGATAAAAAAAATTTAATCTTAGGATAGTTACATGAAATTCATAACTAGGAAAAAAGGATATGCAAACACCATTTTTCAAATTCAAAATGGAATTTTTTTATTAAGGAAATGAAGCCCTTAGGGGATAGGAATAATAGAGCCTTGAATTTTTAAAGTATCAAATGAGTTTTCTCAAAGAAATCACTTAAAAACTATTTTTACAAAATTCGGATTTAGGAATAGCCAATATTTAAACACTTGTTTACAGAGTGTAAAATGAGGATTTATGTTTAAAAATGAAGACCTTAGGGAATAGATATGGTAAAGACTTAATATTAGCAAGAATAAATAAATTTTATTAAGGAAAATCTCTAAAACAAGTGTGGTAAGTCAAGAACACAAAATGAAACTTACTAGGTTAAGTATTCATGATATTTTGTAAAGTAGAAATTTTCAAAAATATTTTCTAATAGAATATCATCATCGATATGCATACAGGAAGCTCATAACATACCATTCATGATAGTGAATTATTATTATTGCAGGCATATTCGGCATGATAGTAGAAATATCATAATTCCTCACAAAAACAATATCGAAAATGGGAATTTGGTTATTGACTAAATCTATTCGAATCTTTTTGAGACTTAAAAGTTTTCAAAATTTAGATATTATATTAGAATTAGATAGATCTTTCGAAGTGGATAGGAAACGGTATATAATTTGCGAAATTCCGAGTTAAAATGACCAAGTTATGGCCATTTTAAGTTTGAATTTCCACTAATGATGAGAATTACGAACTTAATAGTTTTTATAAAATAAAATGGATTAGATATGAGTTAAAATACTCATTTGGGTATTTCTTTCTTTTATGTGACTTGGATCTCAGGGATTCATTACCACCGGATTACTATCACTAAGAGACTGGCGACCAATGGCAGAGTGAGTATTACTTCTTAATTTCATTTCTTGCTTGTGATTGTAGTAAATAGTTGCACTAGACTATAAGGCGAAAGATAAAATGGAATTGTATGATGGGAATTATGGGGGATTATGTATGTTTATTGTTGAGTTGAGAAATGGTATTAAGAATATTGGAATCGGGTGATTAACTTATGCTTGTTTAGAGTATTATAGGAGTGATTGTCTGCGAAATTTGTTGATCACCTAAGAAATTGGTATTAATAATTGATGAATTTAGAGAGTATTTGAGAAGTATATTTCATATCATATTTGTACAAGAATACATCTATTTATACAAAAACCTTGTGACCATTGGTCCACCTTACCTACCATATTATTAATTACATTATTATAGGAAATATAACACTAATAATATTACACGTATGTCAACAGTCCCCCTCGAGTTGGAGCATAGATATCACACATGCCCAACTTGCAAACTAAAGTATGATAAGTCTTGTGACACAACCCTTTGGTGAACACATTAGCCAGTTGCTTATGAGATGTCACATGATGTAAATTTAAGACACCATTAGTCAATTTCTCTTTGATGAAGTGTCGATCAATCTCTATGTGCTTGGTTCGATCATGTTGAACTGGATTTTGTACTATACTAATAGCAGCTTTATTGTCACAGTACAAGGATAATGTTTCTTTACTTGACACACTTAATTCTTCTAATATCTTTTGTACCCACAGAAGCTCATAAACCCCTTGAGCCATAGCTCTGTATTCTGCTTCAGCACTTGATCGAGCAACTATACTTTGTTTCATACTCCTCCATGTTACTAGGTTTCCTCCTATAAAAGTGTAGTAGCCAGTGGTGGATCTTCTATCACTTGGAGATCCAGCCCAATCTGCATCTATAAAGCATTCTATCTGAAGGTGACCATGTTTGGCGAATATCTCAAGATGCAAAATACTACTTACATGTGTAATTCTTGTAGATCATGCATAAATTGACTCACTAGACTGAATACATATGCAATGTCGGGTCTAGTGTGTGAGAGATATATCAGTCTTCCCGCCAGTCTCTGGTATCTACCTAAATCAACTACATCACCAACTCCAACCTGTAGCTTGTGGTTGTTTTCAATAGGAGATTCTGCTAGCTTACAACCCAACATGCCAGTTTCTTCCAGGAGATCCAGAATATGTTTTCTCTAAGAAATGAAGATACCTTTCTTTGATCTGGCAACTTCAATTCCTAGGAAATATTTCAATTTTCCCAGATCCTTGATTTCAAATTCCTGGGCCAAAAGTTTCTTCAATCGAGCCATCTCCTTTTCATCATCTCTTGTCATCACTGTGTCATCAACATAAACTATGAGAATAGTAATTTTACCCTTGTTATGTTTAATAAATAGAGTATGATCTGTATTGCTCTGTTGATAGCCGAAAGAAATCATAGCTTTGCTGAATCTGTCGAACCATGCTCTGAGAGATTACTTTAATCCATATAAGGCCTTTTTCAGTCTATATACTTTTCCATGTGTTGTTTCAGTATCAAATCCAAGAGGGATCTCCATATACACTTCTTCTTCTAAATCTCTATGTAGAAAGGCATTTTTCACATCAAATTGCTGTAAATCTCAATCGAGATTGACTGCATATGATAACAAGATTCTGATTGTGTTCATTTTTGCTACTGGAGCAAAAGTTTCCTGGTAGTCTACCCATAGGTTTGAGTGAATCCTTTAGCCACCAACTTAGCTTTGAACCTATCAATTGATCCATCAGCTTTGTGTTTTACAGTAAACATCCATTTGCAGCCTACCAGTTTCTTTCCAGGTAAAGAGGTAACAAGCTCCCAAGTCTCATTCTTAGTCAAGGCTTTCATTTCTTCAATCATTGCTCCCTTCCATTTTGGATTATTGAGTGCTTCATTCCAATCCTGTGGAATAGACACAGACGAAATGGACAAGGCAAAACCTCTATAGGCAGGAGACAAAGAATCATAGGAAATGAAATTAGAAATGGGATGTTTATTACAAGCTTTAACACCTTTTCTTTGAGAAATAGGTTTATCTAAATCATCAAAAAATAACTCATCAAAAGAGGATGATTCTTGGAAGCAGAGAGTAGGTTGCACGATGACTTCTTCTGTCATGTCTTTGTTTCTCCTTGAGTACTTCTTCAAATCAGGTTTATCTAAATGTCCAATTTTCTCCCCCTGGATTATAGTCTCCTTCTGACCATCTCTTTTTCTTGGGGTAAGATCAGTAAGGGTCACAGTACTAGGTATCATCTCTTCCTTTGCATTATTCTCCTCCTGAAGAGATGATAGAGTTGGATTGTAGTAAGGTTCAGTTTCTCTGAAAGTAACATCCATACTCACAAAATACTTTCTAGATGGAGGGTAATAGTATCTGTAACCTTTTTGTGTTGGTGAGTACCCAATTAACACACACCTAAGGGCTCGTGGATCTAATTTTCCAGCATCCTTAGTATGAACAAAACAAACACATCCAAATACCTTTGGAGGGACAGTATATGTGTTATGTCATGTTAAGGTTTCTAAAGGACTCTTGTAGTTAAGGACCCTAAGAGGCATTCGGTTGATTAGGTATGCAGCAACTAGAATTGCATTTCCCTAGTAAGGCTTAGGAGGATTCATGGTAAACATAAGAGGCCTAGTAACTTCCAAAAGATGCCAATTTTTCCTCTCAACTACCCCATTCTGTGCACTTGTATAAGGACTACTAGTTTGATGAATAATCCCATGTGACCCTAAATAAGAATAAAATCTTTCATTCATGTATTCAGTGCCATTATCAGTCCTAAGAATTTTTATTTTAGCATCAAATTGGATGCAAACCATCTTATGAAAAGACTGAAAGCAGGAAAACACATCACTCTTAGCCTCAAGTAAATATACCCAAGTCATCCTAGTGCAACAATCAATAAAAGTGACAAACCACCGATTACCAGACAAGGAAGTAGTCTGAGTAGGGCCCAAACATCAGAGTGAATAGTCATGAATGGAAACTGGCTTTTATTATTAATTAAAGGATAAGATTTTCGAGAATGTTTTGCATATTCGCAAGGATCACAAACTAATGAATTAAACTGAGTCTTTGAAAACAAACTAGGAAATAATTTAACTTAACACAAAAAAGGAGGGATGTCCCAAACGCCTGTGCCATTGCAAGATTTATTGATTAACATCTTTATTTCCCCCATAAAAAGCCTGTTGGAGACTAGATCCTTGACTTTCATCCAACATATATAAGCCATCATGCAATCTACCACTGCCAATCCTCTTCCTTATTTGAAGATCCTGAAAGACACAATGATCAGGAAAAAACTCAATTTTACAGTTAAGATTTTTTGTAAGTATGCTGACAGATAACAGATTGACAGGAAATTGAGGGACATGAAGCACAAAGGATAGTTTGATATGGGGAGTACAGAAAACAGAACCTGTTCCAGATACTGGGGTAAAAGAGCCATCGACTATTCGGACATTGTCCCTATTTAAACATGGTGAGTATTCAAGAAGATTTTTTGAGGACCTCGTCACGTGTCTATTCATACCAGAATCAATAATCCAATGATTAGCATCAAGGGTAGCAGAAAAATCATTACCTGACTGCACAAAGTTGGATTTGGCACCGGAGGAAGATTCTTTATGAGACATCAAACGCTTGAGACACTGAATCTCATCAGGAGAAAAGAAGTCAGAGGGAGTCATCTTAGGAGTTTTTATAGTTTTAGACAAACTTACCCAAGTAGAATTAACTCGTTTGCCTCCACGACCACTCGTTGGGCGTCCATGTAACTTCCAGCAAGTTTCTTTAGAATGACGTGGTCTCCTACAATAATCACATCGTAAATGATCCTTATTAGAACTTTGGGTCTTTAGTTGCTCAGATGAATTATTAGCTGCTACCAAATCGGATTTTTCAACCCGTGGGATATAGAGCATGGTATTGCGTCTGTCCTCTTCCTGCTGAACATAAGAATATGCTTCCTTAAGAGAAGGGAAAGGGGTCTTACCTAAAACATGAACTCTAATCTGATCAAATTCATTGTTCAGTCCGGCCAAGAAATCATAGACCCTTTCTTTTGCAAGCAGTGTCTGAAATTTGACTGTATCTCCAATATAATCAGCCTGAAAATCTTGATAATAGTCAAGCTCTTGCCACAAGTCATTCAACTTAGAAAAATACTGCGAGATTGTCATTTTTTCTTGCTTCAAACCATGAATTTGTTTCGAATCTCATAAATCTAGGCATCATTTCCCACTTATGAATAGGTGAGAGTAACAACATTCCATATTTTTGCTGCTGTGTCAAGCAATAAGTATGTCCTTGAAATTTGAGGCTGCATGGAATTGATAAGCCATGACATTACCAGTGAATTTTCAAAATCCCACTGGTTGAATGTTGGGTAAGTTGTTGCTGGTTTGACTTTAGTACCAGTAATATAATCCTGCATTCCCTTAGCTTTGATAAATACTAAACAATACCATGACCAGGTAAGGTGATTATTTCCATCAAGCTTGACAGGGCTAATTTGCAGTGAAGGATTATCAGTACTAACAACAGCAATTTTCTTATCACTTTCCATATTGAAAAAAAAAAAAAGGAAATACCGGAACAATAAAAAAAATAGATCGCGTCGGAATAGTACAGTGTCAGAGCAGTGCAGCGTCGGAACAATGATGTCGTCGGAACAGTGTTGGTGTCGGCAAAAAATGGCGAGCAACAACCGAAACAAAGCTATCGAGCCAAACGCCACAACTCGGAGGTGGTTCTGACGACCCACGTGCTGACGCGTGAATATAGGCATGTCCTTCTTGGCGGCGCGTGTAGCTCATGCGCTGTTCCATTGGACGCCGTGATCTTCAGAAACCTTAATCGGCGGATGGCCTTCCTTCTTAGCTAGGTTGTGTCGAAAAAAATAGGTCAAAAAAGACTACCAAAGCCTAATCCATTCGCTTATACTTTAGAAAAAAAAGTCCAAAACCGGAGGTGGGGTTTTGAAAAAAAAATTTTGTGACCTAAAAGTGGTTTTAGGCTCTGATACCATGATGAATTTAGAGAGTATTTAAGGAGTATATTTCATATCATATTTGCATAAGAATACATCTATTTATACAAAAACCTTATGACCATTAGTCTACCTTACCTACCATACTATTAATTGCATTAGCATATGTTGGTTACTAGTGATCCGTAAACGGCTAAAAGTTGGTTGATCATGATCCATAAACGACATAAATGAGTTGGTTAATCTGATCCATAAACGACATAAGCTGGTTATCCGTGATCCATAAACAGCTTATTAATTCAACTGTAGTACCACAGTATTCGTTAATCGTCTAATCCCGAATGGAGGGCATAAATCCATTCACATATGATTTCCGGTTGATCATATGATTGTTTGTTCATGTGGTTGATGCATTCCATACGATTGAATAATTAACTTGATTGATTGAATTGATATAAATGTCTTTATGGAAGTATCACTCACTAAGTTAGTGTAGCTTACGCCCCCACAGCTTTTTCTTATTGCAGTATCCGTATATATGGTTAAGGTCGAGGCATCCTACTGAGCAGGTACATAAATTAGGAGTTTCCATTAGAAGTTTATGTTCGATTTTATGTAGACTTCCATGGGAAACCTTATTATTTATCGGATGACTGTAAAAGATTGTCATTAAACTTGATATTATTTTGCGGGGGAATGCCCCTAGAACTTTTGTAATTAATTATGTGAACTCGTGGTTTATATTCTGATCTTATAGTATGTCAAATTAAACTATTTGTCTCCATTGGTTCATGTATTCTATTGTCGTAAAGTGCGCCTTGCATCTGTACGAGACTTTGGAACGGTTATGGTAGCAATTCCTAAGTCTTATATAGCTTGCGCGAACTGTTACGTTTAGACTACCATTTGGGGCGTGACAGTAACAAATCCGACGTCTAACGAGAAACAAGCTCCTATAACTAATACACCAACCACATCTGGTTTGTCGATCTCTAAGTTCATTAAGTAGCTCTTACAGACCACATCAGATCAACAATTGAGCTATAGTAGTAGTGGCACATCAACTGACCAGAACAGGTCACTAAGCACCCATTACAGAACAGTTTAGCTCCTAAGTTCACCATCGAGTAATCCAAAACAGCCCAAGCTCCTAAGCTCCATATGACCTGATTTGAGAGCAACAACATTGCCTAAGTGATAGTCCTCTATGTTGAGCTTCTCCACTTTTGACTTGACCTGCAAATGATCGAGCTTAATGTGTCCAAGCCCCGAGCTGACATTTACAAGTTTCTCTCCAGCAACCTTTGCTTTATTTTATCATCTTGAATTTTAGGGCTAATTTTGTTTGAAAGTCCACTATTTAAATATTTTAAGGTGTTGTCTTTTATATTTCTTTTTGTACCTTTTTGTAGTATTTTGGGATCCACTCCACTAAGAATATACCTACTCGACAACAACTACTCCACATTCCTATCACGTCATAGCCACCAAACCCAATCAACTTTCACATCACCATACAATCAAACATCACATCACCATGCCTTCATTTTCTGTACTTTTCTCATACCCTATATATATCTTTTTCATTTTCTTTTTTTTTTTTATGGGGGAAAGGGGGGAATTTTCCTTACGACTTCACTTACTCCATTATCCATCGTCCCATCCACCTCACTTCCAACCTCGACCTCATTCCATCGACTTTGACCTCACTTCACCTTACCATCTAGCATAGTTCGTTACGTGTATTCTCAGTGGAGTAGATCTAGAATAATATTTGGAAGACATTCCTTATATTTCATGTATACTATATCCATTTTTTATAGTTATGAATTGTGCTCGGAATATTTCCGTTAATGGAATTCCATTTTTCAGTATGAGGTAGATTTGTCTAGTGGGGTTATGTGATAGTTTATGGATTTCCTAAGTAGTTTATTAGTAATTTATAACGGGTTTAGTTGATTTAAAACTTTGATTATTTCTAGTCCAATGTTTACAAGGTTAAAAGTTTGTCTCTTCTTGTAAGTTAGAGCTTAAGATACTCAAGAGGGATTCAAGAGCTCGATTGAAATAGAAAATGCAACTTCGAAACTAACACGGACACATGCTATTTTGTCTCAATTTGTAGAACCCACGTTCTTAATGTGGTCGAAATTATGGTTTATTGACATAGAAACATGCTTGAACCATAAGTTCAACTATAATAGCATGGCTTATGAGAGGAGTATATTATTTAACTGATGATTATAAATAGGGTACTCGAGAGGGATATCCATGTTATAGTCAAAATCTTGCAACTCGAAAGGGAAGCAAATTCTTGTGAGTTTAATCAAAATCCAAATAAGCAAACCCGATTATAATTACAAAGCAATGAATGAAAATCTTAACCAAAATCATTACATAATCCCAAACCTTTTTACCGAAGGAGTTTCACCTAGTAGTTTTAGTATTATATTTGTTGTAATTTGTAGTGGTAGAAGTAGTTTAATTAGTTTAGAACCATCAAAACTCCTTTTTGATTGCCTATATTTGAGTAAAATAGTTATAATCTAGTACTTAGTCAATTAACTCCCTATGGATTCAACCTAGTGCTCACCAGTTTTTATTACTGCATGCATACCCAGTATACTAGCCGATAGTTTTACGCTATAAAAATAGTCTTTCAAATCAAAAGCGTATTCGTACTACACATAACACTTGTTGGAGGCTACAAAATAATACAATACCTAATCGATGTTAAGTTGATCTAATTCGAAGCATTAACTAATGACAATAATTCTCCCCGGAGATAAAGTCTAATGAAGCAAGCAAAAGGAGAAAAATCCTTTAGGAATTATTTCATGCTTAAAGTGATTTGTACCATGAATTTGATGATAAGACAATGTTCAAAAATAAAATTTGAATAATTTAGGGGCTTGTGACCTATGATGGTATCACAAATCATCTTGTTTTGCTAAAAAGGGTTAAGGCAATTGGGGCATGGTTGAAGCATTTCAAAATTAGAAGAAGATATCTCATTACCTAAAATGTCTAAGAATGATAAGAGGTAAGCTAAAATCCAAACACTAACCTCTAAACACTTAAGAGTTGAGTAATATTTGAAGTGAGGAATTAGACTCAATTCCTCAAAGGAGGTTCACCTTGAATTTAATACGCATGTTAAAATGACATTAGGCATTCATTTCAACATCCTAAACATACTTATCCCTTGCTAAACCCTTTAAGCCATATAGGGAAGTTTTTCTTAAAATTGAAACCAATCAAGAACCATGTCATAATGGGCAATTTTAGAGGTTAGGGTTATTAATTAGGAGAAAAGGATAAATTGATTTGTACTTGTTTAGTTGCATAACTTCAAAAGTAATCGATTGACATTGATAATTCTTTCCTTTTGAAGTGAAGAAAGATCTATACACTTTGAACTGTAAACCATCTAGTAAGGGAGAGTGTAATAATAATCATCTTAAAAAAAAAAAGAAAGAAAAAAAAGTCAAAATAAAAAATAACTGACTAAGGAAACATCATGAAAAGCTAAAATGTTTCCAAATACATCTCAAAGCCTACAACATCCCTATATTGCATATCTACTTATAACACCCTTTTAAATGCTTTTCAGATTGTGGGAATTGGTTTATCCTAAAAAAAAATTGCTTTTGGAACTGGGGTAAGTTCATTTTTAGTCTTTCTTAAAGGTTCTTGACTTGTAAACTCTGGATGAATTGAGAATGTTTCTTTCAAAAATTGACCTTCATATTAATATCCTTATTAATAAGCCAATGACCAAAAGCCTTTGCTACGTCCAAATCATTTACAAGATGGACCATAGTTTTTGGGGACTGAGTAAAGAGTGATAAAAAGCCAATGGAGAGTGTAAGGAAGTCCTCTTAGATTAGACAATTTATCATGAGATACCTATTATTTGAAAGGAAGGTCTTAGAATCTTGGAATTAGTATGGATCATGAAGGCTATCTTTTGGAGCAAAGAATCTTTTCCTATCCAAAGCCTCTAAGAATTTTCAAAAGGCCTGCAAGGAGTTGTTGATGTAAATTAGATCTAAGGATTAAGAGCAAGTAAAAAAAAAAAAAAAAAAGGTACGACAAGCCTACTATTTTATTTAGAACTTTTGGATCCCATAAGATTTCCACTATTAGCAATTTTTCAAAAATAAAAATAGTAAAATCTTGTCTAAAACTTCTCTAAAGAAAATAAAATTTTGAGGAATGAAAGTTTTTCAAAAAAAAAAAAAAACGAAGAAAGAATAAAGTATTTAAAGGTCTAGGAACTTTAATCATCTTGCCTCCTCTAGTTGAACTTCAAGAACTTCAGTTATCTTACAAAATCTTTAGGACCATTAGTTGTCCCAGAAAGCTTTCAAAAACTGTAGTTATCTTATAGAACTCTCAGGAACTTTAATTATCTTAAAAAATCTTTAGGACCGTCAATTGTCCCATAAAGCTTTTAAGAACTATAGTTATCTTATAAACTCTTGGGAGTTTCGGTTATCTTACAAAATCTTTAGGACCTTCAGTTGTCCCATAAAGCTTTCAAGAATTGTAGTCATCTTATAGAACTTTTAGGAATTTCAATTATCTTACAAAATCTTTAAGACCGTCAGTTGTCCCATAAAGCTTTCAAGAACTGTAGTCATCTTATAAAACTCTCAGGAATTTCAATTATCTTAAAAAATCTTTAGGACCACTAATTATCCTATAAAGCTTTCAAGAACTGTAGTGATCTTATAGAACTTTCAGGAATTTTAGTTATCTTACAAAATCTTCAAGACCGTAAATTGTTCCATAGAGCTTTCAAGAACTGTAGTTATCTTATAGAACCCTTATGAACTTTAGTTATCTTATAAATTCTTTGGGACCCTTAGGAGTCCAATAAGGAATTCAAAAGCTTCAATTATCTCATGAAACCCTTAGCAACTTTAGTTATCTTATGGAGATTATTATGATCTTCAGGAGCTTTAATTATCCTTTGAAGCTATCCAAATCAAATGCCAATTCAAAGAGCGCTTATCTAGGTCAAGTGCTAACTCAAGAAGTGCACTTGTACTGCATCTAAGTCAAATGCTAGCTTAAGAAGTGCATTTGTACCAGATCATAAGCCGACTTAAGTAGTGCTTATCCAAGTCGAGTGCCATCTCAGGAAGTGCACTTGTACAACATTTACGCTAAATGCCAGCTCAAGGACCGTATTTGTACTAAATCAAGTATTGACTTAAGAAGCGTGCTTACACCAACATTACAGGCCAGTTCGTGGAGCACTTGTCCTTAGTTGTTTTATTGAATTAAGGGAACACAATCAAGGAATGATCCCTAAATAGATCAATATTAAAGCCATTATCCGCCTTCAAGTCCACCCTAAGCTTCAAGGGGCAAAAATGATGTCTCTTTTTATCTTTATGGCAAAATTATACCAAACATCACCACAAAAAGGGGTAGTTGTAGATACTTCGTTTTTGCCCCTAGAAGGCTTTAATTCATAATAAAAATTAATATCATATTAAGCTCACAAATTATAATAAAAGACATTAATTATATATATGCATACATATGAACTTAATATTGTACTAATTTTAATTATAGATTTTTGCAGGATCCAATTAAATACCCCATATGAATAGACTTACATAATTGGGCTCATTTTTATAAGCCTTAAGTATTAGTTTTGCGCAAACTAAAACCAAAGCACAGGCCAATTGCCTGATGGTAAAACACATGCATATGTATAAGAGCAACTATGGTTCGAATTTGTGTGGAAGTACACATTTTTTTCAGTCAGGCATGTGAGCTACACTCACCCGTGCATGGCTACGTATGATGCACATGTGGAACACACGCATCATCTTCCCCAACCTAATGCCTAGTTTTCCCACGCGAAGAAGCCTTCTCAAGCTCATTTTTTACCCACTTTTGCTTCCTTTTTCACCATATTATGGGAGGGTATTTGAAGAAGAAATGGAATACTACGAATTTAAACTTCATTTTTCTTGTTTCAACATCCCTCTGGACCTTCATCATTATTAAAGACCCTAGGTACCTATGTCATAATTCCTCCAGGTAGTCCTATAACATTGCATATTCCTTTTGGTAAGACCCCATTAGGATTTCTTGTACTCTACCTCTTATACGCCTACATTGGTGCAAGCTCACATTCACACTCGTTTGAGATCTAATTAGACCTTTAAATTCTCTACAGCTTCATGTTTGGCAGCACTTATAGTATAAAAAGGAACACCTTTGCAATCAAGCCACTCTTCACCTCTTGTTCACAAATGACACATTACAAGCATGTCTACTATTATAAGTCTTAACCCGAAATGATTTTGTTTGCTTATCAAGTGATGCATATATAACTTAGGGGCAACATTCTCTTATACACTTAACCCTCACTTTCTCCTTTATGTTCCTAACAAAGTAAACTCCTTTTG
The DNA here is from genome assembly GCA_024138025.1 of Combretum micranthum. Lineage (NCBI taxonomy): Eukaryota > Viridiplantae > Streptophyta > Magnoliopsida > Myrtales > Combretaceae > Combretum > Combretum micranthum. Next base: position 24,115 of record JAMXBD010003269.1, read on the forward strand.
TTAAGCTATTGTATGCCTTATTATTGCATATTTGAATTCCTATAGACTTTCAAATAACATTCCCATAGCAAATTGCACTTCCTAGCATTTGGGGTCACACATTGTGTAATTATTCCTCTTCCTTCCATAGTCTTGTCCATCCCCATTCTCCTCATCTATCACAAAATCATCACGAACTCTGTCTTCTCCATAATTTGTGTCCAAAGCAACATCAAGTATTTCATTAGCCAATTGCTCAATTTCACTCGAATGAGCATTTTCTTGTACCTTCTTCAACCATACCCCTGATTTAAACTCCTTCATTACCCTCCAAGCATCATCCAGCTCATCGTTGAATGCATCATCACTTAAAAAAGCTTAAGTGTCAGTGTTATCATACTCCTGACCTCCTAACTCTAACTTGTCATCCCCATCACTGTATGAACCAACATCTTTTATATGACAACAATCTTCCCTTGCTCTATTAGACGAACCAATTCATTGGAATGTTGTATGTACTCTTCAATGCTTCAGTGTGTCCCTAAAATATTTAGCAATTATAGGATGCCATAGTCATTATTGACTAATCTAAGGCCATCAGCAAAGGTTGTTCTTAGAGTAAGAAAACACACCACTTAAATGTTGTTGTAAACCCCCGAAAATTTTCATAAATCTTATAAAATAATCCTAGAAGTCTAAGTATCAAAATTTAAATTCCGAAAATCGATTCAAGATAAAAGCCAAATTCTAGACCAAGTCAAACACCGGAAATAGTTAAAACTTAATTCCAAATAAGACCAAAAACGAGATTTCTTAGTCTCAAGAAAAACAAGAACCCTTGAAATAAAATATAAAGTCCAACTACCGGTTTATCAACGTCCGCACATCAATTAAATACCTAACCGTCTCTAACACGCAAATCAAGACAATATATCCAAATAACGATCAACGGCAAAATCTTAAAACCTTCGATAAATTTCAGAAATCACAAATTTCAAATTCTTACCAAAAGTCAAACTGAGTCAACTCATAACCCTATACTCGGTTAAACGATTCCAAGAACTAAAAACTATTAAATAATCACAAATAAAATAAAATAAAATATAAATTTTCGAGCTAAAAATTCTAAAACGATTAAGACTCGAAAATTATACGATCTTACGAATATCTCGACGAAAACAGAAATCAAAACGGAACCCTAAAAGTCGACAAGCCTATAACGAACCCTAGTGTTTAAGATCGGCAATCCCGCGTTTTCAAACCCTAGAAAACGAAATTAAGTTAATGGCCTAAAATAGTTCGTAATAACATAGGGTAACATAAAAAATATCAGATTCGCGAATTTCAAGTGACTTTGGACCCAAACGGGATCGGTTCTCGAAAAGCGTGTCCCGAAGCTCGGAATATTAAAAATATTCCGTTTATACCAATAGACTCGTAAAAATACAAGGATTCCAAAAATACTAGTTTTAGAATTTTTCGATAGCTAAAAATTACAAATATCGCATTATTACGCGTATTTTTATTACTACCGGTACTACTTTAATTGTCTAGTCTACTATTCATAGTACTTTTCTACTATTCATTACTATTCACTCTCTCTACTTTATATCTAATCACTCTTACAAATGACACAATTCACACTATTCACATTTTCTTTTCCCATAAAAATCTACTCATACCTTTCTTATAAAATATCACTTCTCTTACAAAAAATTAATCATAATTGTACTTTTCTCTCTCCCCCTTCATGTTGCCATCCAATCACTCTCTCTCTTCCCTCTCTTTTTATTTTCTTTTTCAATTATTTAAATCACTCTTAATTCCTCTCCTCTTTTTCTATAAATATCACATCTCCCCTTCTCATTTCTTCACACCTTTCTCAAGTAGAGAATTTATGCAAAATTCTCTCCAAAACACTCCTCTCCATATTCTTACAAGAACTCTCTTCTTGTAAGAAGAAAATCTCTCCTACCAAAACTCTCTTTATGTAATACAACTACCATCTCTCCATAACCACAATAACCATACATTTACTACATCTTCATACCTCTTACATACCTTAGGTAAATATTTCTTCCATCTATTATTCATCCATGTCATGTGACTTAACATGACTATGGTGTTGTTTTGAAACTCATATGAGTAGTAAAAGCAACAACATATTTATGTTTTGTTCTTGTACATAGCTTCCTATTTTATTATGTTGTTATTATTATTGTGATATTTGTTTATATATATAGTATTATGTACATTATGTATATATTTATTTAGAGCATATAAGCTCATTTGTTATTTCTTTACATTCAAGTTATGCAATTTATTTATTTTATGCGATTATTAAGACTAGACTTTTAGTCTTAGACTTGTCCATATCAAGGGGTATTTTTACGTGGCACCCTTAAAGTTCAAGGGGTATTTTTACATTTTCCCCTCAATATTCCTAATTAATTTAACAATAATGTTCATAATTTATTTTTATATATAATTTAAATTTTTATTTTTTATAGTTTATGAAAAATACTGGTGTGAGACAAAGCAATAATTAAATGCGAGAGTTTCATGGAATTTAAAAGTCTTGCTCTTTACTAAAATAACTGCAATTGTTACACAAACTAATAAATGAGGAATATTAAAGAAACTAACATTTATATAATTATGAAAAAAAGATGTTATACTTAAAATTTATATTATTAATGGAAATTAATAGGGATATTCCGGGTAGGCTATTATTGGGTTTCTGACCCGCATGATCCATTGAAAACCCCATTCATCTAAGGATGAGACTCCAGCATGTACTTTAGCTCAATACGGTAATATTGACAAAACCCTTTAAATTTGTCATTATTAAGCTGGGTACCATTGTTAGTAATCAGGACACATGGTACCCAAAACCTATACAGAATATAGTTGATGACGAAGAACTCAACACACTTCTCTATGATATTAGAGATGGATTAAGCCCACACCTACTTATGAAATAGTTTACTGCTACTATTTGACCCATTTTTCAAGCAAAAGGACCAAGTATGTTCATTCCCTACGGGGCAAATGACCATGGTTTAGAGATAGTTTTTTGGGCATGTTTATGATATTGGGGGCATTTCTTGACCAATTTAGTGGCATCTTGCTTCATGATTTATCTATAGTATCCAAGTTGGAGTGCTTTTATATAGAGTGTTTGATTTCCTACATGATTGCAACATTCACCCAAATGTAGGTCTTTAAGAATTGATAAAGCCTCCTCTAATTAGACGCACATGAGGTGTAATCCCTTTAGTTTTACATAACCTATTTATATAAATATTATAAATAAAAAGTATAATAAAAAAAGAACTATAATAAAAATATTAGAAATCACCCCAATTTTTTTTTCGATTTAGATTTTAAGTATAATCAAATTATAATAAAGAATCATTATCAATAAGACTTTAAAATATAGAATGTTCGAAATAAAGTAAATAAAAGGATAAAGAAACTATTTAATATTTAATAACTTAAGTTTTAATATTCCAAACATATCAGTACCTTTAAGTTAAATAATTTTGAGTCTATAGGAACTAAAATTTTGATCTAACCTAGTAACTATAATTAGTAAAAAAAACAAAGTAACAAATATATAATAAATATTAAATTTGTAATCTAATGAAAACTTTAGAATAAATCTATAAATAGTAATGAATTCATATGTAATTTCAAACCCTATAAATTTATGATAAAATTCAAATTAAGAGCAATATAATTATTAATTTATCAAAATACCACCAAACAAAACATTTAAACAGATAAAATATAATTGTCGATAGTAGATATAAAATCTGAAAAGTAAAAGCCTTAAATTAAAGATTCTATGTATACCATAGTGTTCAAAATATTTAATATTGATAATATGTAAATTTTCATCTAAAAACATTATCGAATACGTATTTATCATACATGTCACTTGAATCCGCAAATTGACTTTTTGTACAAGTTCATTTTTGCCCATCCTTACACAGTTGTTGGTTTAAATTCATCATTCTCTTTGTTTTTGTATTTTCATTCATCCTATCTCCCTTACATTTTTTTTTATTTCTTTTTACATTTTCTCCTTCTCTTCATTTTCGTCCATGTACGTAACAATGTATAAACAATGACATACATATCTTTAATACAAGCTTTAAATAAATTTTTGCAAATAAAAATCTTAAATAAATAATATATTTGTACCCGATTAACTTAATAAACTATCCTAAAACTAAGATAATTAATTAACTAAATAATATTAAATAATTTTTCTTCATTTTCGGTGCAAGTGGGGTACAATACATGGATGAGATCCTCTTAAATTTTTTGCTAGCTGAAAACTTGAAACAAGTTGGGTCAAATAACCAACAAAAGACAATAAAAGAGGAAGAATAGCCAATCAAATTTAACCAACAAACGAACTCATTAAATGCAAATAGAATCCATGCAAAATAAAATGAATTCGGTGGAAACAAATTGTCCTACATTGGTTGAAAACTTGAGCTGCTACCTTCCATACTCCCATGTATATATATAGCCTTAATAAACATAAAAAAAAACACATAAACAAAAACACATAAACCCCTCTTGTAGCAGCCATAATTTCTAGCATAAGACAACCTAAAACAGCCCACAAACACAAACAACTCAATCAACAAAACCATACAAACACAACCATGGACAAGCTTTAAAAAGGAGCACAATACAAGCTTAAGGAAACAAGAAACAAAGGTAAGTTAAATCATTTTTGGCTAGTAATCACACAAAACATTGGTTTAACTAATGTTGTACTAATCTAGGATCGAATCATACCAAAGCAAGAAGTATAGCATCATTCATTAGCTCAAACAAGGTAAAAAATACTCCAAAGCTCTACCTATCTATCATGATATGTTTAGAAGCTAGGAAATCATAGAGTATGATGATTATAGGATGTTATCTGTATTGATATATCATGTGTGATACATATAAAGTATGAAAAAACACTTAAAAGAAGTTTAAACACAAGTATAATATATAAATAAATTAAGAAAAGTAAGTTCAAAACAGAGGAAAAACGAGGAAGATGGTAAACAGTGCCAAAGCCGGCCCTACGTCGGCTGCTTATACCCCAAACATTGGGGGCTTATAGGGATAGGCCGACGGCGTAGAAGCAGTATAGCCTCGAATAGAGGCTACGTAAATTTTTTGATCCACGTAAAATTCGTCCAACACTGGCCTCTAGAATTCAAGGCCGGCAGCATTTGAGGCTGATGTATGCCACCAAGCCGACGGTTTGGCGGCCTTTGAGCCAGCGTATGCGGGTGTTTGAATTATATAAAAATTTACACGAATGCCAGCACTTAGGAATAAACGCGACAACGTAGGATGCCAGCGTATGTGTAAAATTCTTCATATTAAGTCTATTCCATCCGAAGCCAATATATATATATTATGTATCTATATATGAATGTAATAAAAGAAATAAAATAAGATTTAAAAAGGTAATTTCAACCAAAAAGATTTAAATATTAATAAAATATAATAAATGTAATTTAACAACTTCTAAAATTATTAGAAAATATCACTTACAATATCATTACTAATATTAATATATTGTATAAATAAAAATGAATTATAAATATTCTAAATAATTATCTAGTATAGATATACAAGAATGGAAAATTTAATAAGTTAAAATTTTGAACAATGTGATTTCCAAAAATAAAAAAATAATTACATAAAGTAGAATAAGAGGAACACGATAAAATTAAATGATAGAAAATAAATATTAGTTACTATAAATTAGTAATTAAAGAACAGTCTGAAAGTGATAATAACAGTAATAATAAAATATCAATTTGTTGAGAATAAATTCTATGACTACTCAATAAATATATTTAATATCAAATAAGATCAAGAGAAACAAGATGAAAATAAATAATTAGAAATAGTTATTTGTTGCTACAATTGGTCAAGCTAAGGAACGATATAAAATGATAATAACAATCGTAATAAATTACTAATTTACTAAGTACGAAACCCGTAATTACCCGATAAAAATAAAATATAAAATATTTTAAGATCAAGACAAGCAAAATGAAAATAAATAATAAGTAGTAAATATTTGTTACCATAAAAACATAAAAGAACCAATACAAGTAATAGAAATTAAATTAAATATCAAGATATGACACTTAGACAATCATAGGAGTTTACTTGCATTATTTACATTATGTTAAAAGGTATTTTGTCTTAATAAGTAACAATGAATTGTAAATAATATAAATAGAACTAATATATCTTAAACGAATTATCCTACTAAGTAGAATCATATTAGGTTGATTAAGCTAATTAAAATAGATCTAGTAATTGAATTAGGCGATTAGTTTCAATTAACTTGGCTTAGTTTAATATACTAGGTAAAACCATAAAAAGAAAGAAGTACATGATTTCTAAAATACGTCTAATTTAGAATAAGTGTAAATTATAGTATAAGTTATACCATAATTAATATGGTGAATATGTTGTTTCAAATATCTTAATTTTCGGAACTAATAAAAGGATAGATTGGTTAAATAATAAAATTGGATAACGATCACAAATAGGAAGACTTCTCTTATAAATTCCATAACTTTGATCATAAGAAAATAATATATATATGTATATATAAAGATAAAATTCCTAGTTAAATAAGTAGAGAATATACTAGAAACGATAACTAAGATCTGAAAGAATACCATCAATATCGTTATAAATAACAAAATAATGATAAATATCTGTTATTTTATTTTCGTTAAAAAAATAGATCGGTTCTCGGATTTCCAATAGCATATTCCAATAGTTTAGCAAGGACCACAAGTGAGTAATTTTGACTTTATCACATTGCTTGTGCTTGTAGCATAACTGCATTAGTAATAATATATAATCAATTTTATATGCATACAGGATTGGGTATAATGCATGATGATTGGTGTATGTTTGAATGCCAAATTATCATAATATAAGTGATAATTTTATTGCATGATAAATATTGAATGATGCATGTTGATAATTATTTGTGGATTGTATGATCACCTTAAACTTGTTTAAAAACTATTAGTACCATAAATGAAAATGGACATGCATTGCATTATATGCACATATTGCATTTTTAAGAGGAGGATGACCTCGCTTGTATTAGCATTTCGGTTCTTTGGTGATGCGCCTGATTTTTCTAGATAACATTTTCCTAGTTCTTCTAGGAGCACCTTTGTTCTGTTATGTTCCATGGGAACTAACTGATATCGAAGGAACATCGCTCGTGGTATCGACATGAAATGGCTAATACGTAATGGTGTTTCTTTGTTCCTAAGATAAAAATGAAATGTTTTAAAGTAATTTGTGAGAGTTTATGGTACCCATTCTTTATTGGTTCTCTGATTCACCTAGGCACGGTATATTGCTCTTCATGGCTTCCTTCCAACCCCGATGGAAGGGCGTAAATCTACATCCTATTTGGATTTCGGTTATCCAACTTGTACTTACTCATATGATTGATTATTGCATGGCATACGCTTGTTAGTTAAACTTGTTTGTTATTGTTTGATGTGTGGTCTGGTCAAGTCATCTCACTGAGCCCGTGGTTCGCTCATCCCACAACAGTTTTTATGCAGGTATAACATTAGCTGGGATCAGGTTAAGAATGTATGAACAGTGCTTCTCCAACCGATTTTATTGAAGTTAGAAATGTAGGTTATGATAAACTTAGAATACAAAATTTATATAAACAAGTAAGATCTTGTATTTAGTTGGTTATTACCGAATTTTACTATTTGGTAGGGATACCGATTCTCCGCGATCCTGACAGATTATGGAAAATCGAAATTTGTAATGAGTTAGATAAAGATATTAAATCTATATTATATGTCGTAAATAAATAAGATAAAGTTTGTAAACTCTGACTTGCAAGACGGTTCTCATATTACGGGTGCGTACATGGTATGATAACTTTAAGGCAATCCTACTAGGCCTCCTTTTGAGGCGTGACATGAGGTATGGCATGTTATGTCTGTGATGGTTTAAGACATCACATATTAAAGTGAAGTTAGCTGCATAGTATATCAACTTTCTTGCTTCTTTCTTGTAGACACCCAATTTTTGCCCAATTAAAAATAGGCTTAAGCTTACAATAAATTAATGTCATGTTGAGTTCATAATAATAAATAATAAATAATAGTATAATAAAAAAAATAGTATAAGAGAAAATAGAAAAATAAAAAATAGAGGAATAAAATATGAATAATAATAATTAAATGAATATAGTAATGTAAATAAAATATATGTAAGAAAAATTAAAATAAATAATTATTTGAGCTAAATATAGCATATATTTTATTAGCCTTAAGTATTAATGGGTTAGCTATATGACCAAGGCACAGGCCAACGGCCTAACGGTTCAGACCATGGACACAGGAGCAAAGGGACCCAAGTTCGATCCTAGCCTAAGGCAGATTTTGCCTCTTTTTTGTTCATTTTTTTTTCCCAAAAGACACATCGGTTCATCCACTTTGAGACCTCATTTGAGCAACGAATCTTTGTGTTTTTTCGAAATTGATTGTACAGACACAAACTAGGCATGGGATACATCACATCTGTACATAATTCACAAATTTTTTCATTCCAAAAGACATCTTAATCAAAGCATGAAAATTGGGAAAAAATTCGAATAAACATGATTTTTCAAATTTTAAAATTGGCCGAATTGTGTTCTTTGATCAAATTAAACACACTTAATCGAAGAGTTATGATGTATAAACATAATATTTGTGATCAATTTGAACCAACAATCACGAATCGAGTCCCAATTTTGAATCGTTCTTATTTGAAAAAGTGTAACGATTCGTGATTCGAAAATTGAACAAGTACGAAGCTTCGAAATGACAAATTGTTTCGAAATCTATAAATAGGATCACCCCACAAGCAGAAACCACAATTCAATTTCACGAAACATACACTACACGATCGAGATCTGAAAATAGAGTAGAAAGTGCTCGAATTGCAAAATTTGCAAATTCGAAGTGATTGGGAGGATTTCGATCCAATTAAAGAGTGTTAGGATCATCTAGGAAGTGTTCTTGATTGATTATAGTGTTTAGATTTGCTCGAATTTGCATTTGGAAGTTCTGCAAATTTTTTCGAAAATTTTTATTCTTGTCGCCGTTGGGCTACCACACGAACCGCCACTTCTGGTGGTTCTGGGAGTGAACCACCACCACCAACGGACGCAGCAGCCCCATCCACGTCGGGCCGACAAGGTTGCAGCCTTTGAAAACCACCAGGAGCGGCCGAGGAATGCCTTGAAGTCACCGTAATCATCTTCTTCACCCGACGGGTATCCAAGATCCGACCCGAGATCCGAGATCCAACCCGGTCGGTCGTCGGTCAACGGTGGTCGGTCGTCGGTCAAAAGTCAGCAGATCATGCGGTCCAGATTTAGTCTACAGATCAGACGCTCCATATCTGATCCGAGAAAATCCAACGGTCCATGTTAGTCCGCAATATTTTATTAGTTATTTATTATATATTTAATTTCGGAAAATAGGAAAATATAGGAAAAAATTAATAAAAATTCGTAAAAAATCCAGAAAAATTCAGAAAAATCCAGAAAAATTAGAATAATTATTTTTAATATAGATTTGCATGTTTTAACAATTTTTGATATTTTTGGATATTTTTGAATATGTATTTGCATATAGATTGATTTTTAAATATATGTTTGATGCATGAGATGTTTTGTTTTTGTATTTTAATTTTGTTATGATATATTTTGAATATGTTCTGAACATATGTGATGATTATTGAATTTTGAAAAGTAATAAATTGTAAATAGATTTTTAAAACCAAAATTGTTGTTGAATAATAAAGATAAAAATTGTTTTTTTTTAATCATGATATTAATTAAGTTTTTATCAAAATTATCTTTATAAATTTGCTATAAAGATAATACTCAAAGTAATCAAAATTAATTTTCATGTAGCATTAAATTAGCCATGAATTGTCATAAATTAATGATTTTTGAACTTAGAAAAATATATTTTTTATGAAATAAAAATCAATTGGTTAGATCATAGGATCATCAAAATTAGTTTTCATAAAAATTCAAAATTTAATGAACTTAAAGTGAGAATATTTTGAAAATATAAAATTGATCAACAAACTAAGTTTTTTACAAAAGAACTACGTTCTGTCTGATCTCGATTAGCGAGTACGTAGGCACCTACGGGGCGACAATAAAATTAGAAAAAATATATTTTGTTTTGATAGTTTGAAATAATCATTTTGTACATATTATAAGTTTTTTTTTTTTAAGGAAAAATACAAATGTTTGTTGATATTTAAATCCTAAGGAAAAATACAAATGAATGATTAAACTTGTAGATATTTGTTTTATAAATGTTTTGTTTGAATTTTTTTTTCTCTTTAGTATAGAAAAGGATAAATTATAAATTTTAAATTTAAAGTGGTAACCGTTTAGGTTTTAATAGGTTAGCCCCCGGACTCAGATATCTGGTATATTTTTTTAAGTTTGATTTTTAAATCGAACTTTTCGCAGACTAGTGGCTAAGTTAGAGTTAGCCGACCCATTAATCCTGGCTTTCATTTTTTCCGATTTTTATCGGGTGGCGACTCCAAAATTTTTTAGAAAATTAAATTTCTTTTAATCCCTAGTCGAGGATTCATATTGAATGGGTTAAGGGTTTAATATGAATCGGGTTAGGAGAAATGAACCGGATGATTTTCAAAATCCAGGCTCGACATTTCTTATCACTTAAGATAACGTCATCCATCAGATAGTTCATAATAAGATCCATCAAACAAGGTTACAATGACCTTTCCTTGACCGTTAGGGTTTTGGGTCATTCTTTATTGATGGTGCGTTAGGGAAGGCATTCTATAAATATTTCTTATTCTATTGGATTGGAGACCAGGATGATGACAATAACAAACTTGGACAGCTTGCCAACTTCAACATTATCTACTTAGGGGAAGAGGGGATGGGTATTGTGGATGTTCCAAGTGCTGAAGTTCGACACTAGAGACAAAACAATATCTAAACCCTTCGAGTCCATTTGTTTCACCATATTCTAGTCATTTTGGCATATGATTTTGTCATTTTCAAATGATGGTTTGTTAAGAAACAAACACTGATTAAAAACAAATAGTTTTACTCATAAAATCGACCAAAGAAATACGATATAAATATAATACAAATAAGTTACAGATGTAGCTTAGCTACAAATACGATACTAATAAAAATCCAATAATCCAAATAGATCCCTAATCATCACATCCCTTTTGCTTCATGTTTACCTTTAATCCATTTGACAGCTAGCTATAAGTTAAATAAAATATTCAGGTAATTCACCTTAACTTCCATGGTAAGTTTGAGTCCTGCAATAAGTGCCTCATACTCTACCTCGTCGTACTAGCATCAAATCCAAACTTAAGGGTGAAGCATATCTTTACATTGTATAAGCCCTGCAGTATTAAGCTAGCTCCACATCCCTCTCAATTAGAAGATCTATTGACATGGAGAGTATGTCCTGCCTTAGAGGGTACCATAGTTATAAAACCTACTATGAATGTTCCAGCATCATAAAAGCATTCGCGAAGCATCTAGGTAACATAGACTTAGATTTTCAATCGTGCACTCAAACAAAAGTATGACATCGCACATGCTGTTTTGTATTTAAATTGATTGTCTTACTTAACAACAACTACTAAAAAAAAACAAAGGACTTAGTCTATTTGAAAAAACATATCAGAACATAACATAGAGCAGCTACTTTAGCTACTCTCTCTTACATAAGTCTCATTTGAATCCCAAAAACAGCTGGCTTATCGAAGCGATTTGCTTGGTTGGGTTATAAATTTGTCTTAAGGTACCTACATGATACACTGTATGGGAGTGAGCAAAAAACTACGGCTTAATGAGATAGGAGTACAGATTATCAAACATTTGCTATGCATAAACAACCATATGTAATGCAAACGTCGCACACAGTCTTCCGGTAACTGACGTAAAGTTTAGGATTTAAAACCTCCTTGACCTAGGGTTAGGGAATACTTAATTCTATCATCATTTAGGTTGTCCAAACTTAAATTTACTTACAGTAAGCCCCATGGCACTTAAAAACTTACCTAGGTTAATATTTCATAAAGCTTACGTTTAGACCCGAGACGATGTTCGACATGGCTTTGTAGTTTGTTACTTCCCCTTATCTATTAGTTCGTCCTATGATACTAGGACTTAAACTTAACTTTCCTCACAGAGGCCTTAAATGCTCAATTTGGAGGTGGGTTAACTTAAATGAAGGAGATATATCCATAACTTAAATTTCCTATCATTCCATCATTAGATGGTGATGGCAAATAAAAATGCAATGTTATGTGATTCACATCCAGTTTTTGTTATAGTCTAATAGTCATTAATAAATCCAAGGTGACCAATCAATATACATTTTACTCCAAACAGACAAGATGATGGTGAAAGCACTAATTTTACACAAGAGCATCTCAACTAGTTCATTCTCAAACATCAATGTATGATTACTTGTTAGGGCCTCCATATATACTATGTGAGTTTAAACACATATTCTTATTATCAACTGTTAGTCGATTCATTTCTTACTTAACATTTCATATTCCTTACTTGTATGATCCTAATTACTCACGTAGATTCCAATGCCTCGTATAACTTATTTGAAATATGTGTTTTAAGTTCTTATGGTTGGTTCGTTGAATAAATACAATATAAAATCACAACTCAAAGTTGAAGTTTTCAAAATTTATAAAGGTAATTGGTTTTGTTCAACTTCGGTTTAGCAACTTTCAACATTGACAAGTACACCTACCAAAGTAGTATAGAAAGAATTAGGTCGGATTCCAAGGGATCGGTGGCAGCTGTCATACTCACATTCTATCTATTATCTAGCCAAGGAAAAAATTAGAAGAACACAATTGAACACAGAAGCTAGGCTAGGTTAAGGGAAATATTCACAAACGTTTGCTGGGTAAAATTAAGAAAATGAGTTTGTAACTTTTGCAAAAACAGTAGCCTAGGGTTTACTACACCAACTCCTTATCATGTGATTTCAATAAAGACATTACTCTAAGAAAGTGGTTTGATTGGAATATTTTTACCATTAGATTCACTAAGTTAAATTAAAGCTTCTCTCAAAAGTAGTAGTTCTAGATCTGGATGCCAGAGTGGTATAAAGAACAAGAATCCTTTATTTAAAAACCAACTCAATGAATTTTAAAAACAAGTGACAAAAAGTCTTCACCCGTCCTTTCTCGAGGTAGATAGAATCGACTTCATTAGTAGCCACATATTTATTCAAGAGAATGACCTCGGCCTATTCAATTGAAGTCAAAACATGAATCTAGCACGATGCATCACATAGTTAAACCCACAAAAACAAATCAAGCTACTAATTACAAATATCTAGTTAATTTACTTGAAAGCGTATTTGAAATCTCATGAATCAAGATATGGAATCGTAAACCATAAGCTGTAGAAGATTATTTCTCCATGGGTTTGAACATTAAAGCACAAAATTTTGAAGAAATAAAATCAAATCTAAGAATAATTCAATTAATGATTAGAATCTTGCAAATGTTACAAAAATCGGGTTTAATATGATTTTACCAGAAAACTATGAGTCCTCTAAAGCAAGAAGAAATGGATTTATTTCACCTTAAAATTCTCTCTTTCTTTAAGCTATGTTAGGGATATTTGCAATAATGTACAGTGCCTCTACAACACATGCTTGCTCATTTATTTATAGGCTCAGGGCATAGGAAACATGATGGATTTATTTTATACGTGGCAAATTCTTCATAACAGAATTCTTTATTCTTCCTACGTGCATGTCTGATTGTGTACTTGATTGTCGCAGGGCATATTGCTGCTTGGTTGAGTGCTCGAGATGAATAAGAAATGAGGTTCGACATTCAAAATGCTCAGAGTACTTACGTTTTTGTCCATCTATCTATTAAGGGTTTTTTATTAGCGCATTGAGGGCTCGCAAACTTGAGGCTTGGCATTGTTCTGGCAAAATTGGTTTTCGAATAGTAACTATCAAGGGTCGAAATGTGAGGCTTGACATTAAGGCTCGACAAAAGCTTTTCTGTAGATTGAGGCTCTATTACCTCAGAACACTTGTCGAGGGTTACATCAAGGGCTCGAAGTTGAGACGCGAAAGACCATTTTTCCTTGTTTTATTTCATCTTTTGGACTTTATGATGATTTTAGTAGGGCTCGCCCGGTTCCAACTTTACCTATTTCTGCTATTTTGCTCCATGTCTGATATAAACACTTCATTTCTTCTTCTTTGGATTCGAGGAACTTTAAAACAATAATTTATCATTAAAGCACAAGGTTCATGGGAATTTACTCAAAATTGCACCAAAATGGTCTTAAACTCCTATGAAAAAGATAGAGTAAAAGAGGCTTATCATCTTACTTGATGTATTATAATGTAGCTTTATAAATAAATCAAGGAAAAGGATATTGGTTGGAGTAAACGCTAGGTTCATTCTTAAAGGGTTTAATTAGGCTAAAGGAAGGAGTTTAGGTGAGCTAAAGAAGTTGTGATAAGGAATTCTTAAAAGTGGAAAATTTTAATACATACAAGCAAGCTACACAGCTTGTGTAGAAGGCTTTTCGATGGAAAAATGGGGCTTACATGGCTTGTGAACAAGAAAAAGGGTCAAAAGAATTTATATGACTACCCCTACATAAGCTGTGTTCAGGGTTGTGTATGTTATTATTTGTGTTAGATTACACATATGTACGCAAGGTACACAGACTGTGTACAAGTGAAAAAAAGGTACAAAGAGTAAATTAAGCATATACGACCACCTTTACATAGGTTGCATTTAGGGTCGTGTAGATCATTGTTCATGTCTAGGTTACACATACACTACGAAAGTACATGGGTTGTGTATGTGGGTCATGTAGATAACGTTTTTGTGTCCAGATTGCTTTATTTTATCGATTTACGCATACATGACCAAACTACATAGGTTGTGTAGATCATGTTTTGTGTAAATATTACACCATTTCGTCTCGATTACACATATACGACCAAACTACACAGTCGTATAGGATGGCCGTATATGAGAATCGACATTTTAATCGTTATGTGGATTTTAATGCTTACATCTTGATGGCACGTAACTTATTCGAAAACATTCAAAGGTTAATAATATCATAAACATAAGACATAACAGTGGTGTAACAATAGTACAACACACAAATGAACAGTAAATTCTTGGAAGTCTCATTCATCGTAGTGATATCGTTAGTTACTTGAAGTAATTCGAAGGTTAGACTGAGTAATCAAAGTTTTCACCTATATAATAAAAGAAAAAACTCACCTAAGCTTAGAGAATCAATGAAGTAAGTAAAAACCAAAGTTTTAAGTATAAAACTTAAGAATAGTGTACTCTTGTATAAAAGAGCATAAAGCCAGGATCATAATGTCTCTTGCGGATTTAAAATTGAAGATGTATTTTATGAGTTATGAATTTTTGAAGGTTTGAAGTTTATGGTTTTCGACAATTTGTAATCTGTAAGTTTGCTAAGGTTGAAGAAGGACTGAGAAATGGAAGATGAAAGGAAAGGAAAAAGAAGGCTACTAGCATTTTAGGATTTTGTTATTTGGGTGAGGGGAGGGAGGAGAGAGAGAGAGAGAGAGGTGGGAAAGGGTTTGAAAAGTGTATTGGATTAATCTCTGATACATGTATGATTTATACACAGTATGATGTCCTATCCCAACTATGTATTCCGGGGTTACAGCTATATACATGGAATTTTTTTATTGGAATTAGGGTTTATGGGTATTTTGGGGTTCAATTATCATTTGAGTTACTGATCAACCATTAAATCCTATATTTTGAATAGGGTAAAATTACAGGCCTCATAGGATCCATTCAGGTTTTCTTTCTTTGAAGGGTTCATCTAGGGGACCTGTATTTTTAGTTACAAAATCAGTTAAGACCTATGGTTTGATGGTGTTCGTGCTTTGAATTGTGCAGTATATGCGTTGAGTTCCAAGGCATATTTCATCACGCGTCTTGAAGTATCGAGTTTATGGCAAAAGCTATAGAGTAGTTAATTGGTTAGTACAGTGCTTGATAGGCTTCAAAGTATAGCTTGAGTGTCCTAACTAAGATGATTATCGTTAGCACAAACTTTTCGAGTTTGGAATATCTTTCTTCTGGACCTTAAAGAATGTGGTTTATGTAGTAGATCAATTTATACTTTCGCCCCTCTAAATGATAGGGCCATACTACTAATAGCCAAATACAGGAATAGTTCTTGTCTGGTGTAGGCTTAGC
This sequence comes from Combretum micranthum, assembly GCA_024138025.1. Classification (NCBI taxonomy): domain Eukaryota; kingdom Viridiplantae; phylum Streptophyta; class Magnoliopsida; order Myrtales; family Combretaceae; genus Combretum; species Combretum micranthum. Next base: position 40,468 of record JAMXBD010003269.1, read on the forward strand.
TAAGATTGGTAGAGTGGCAAGCAACTTTCTTAGCTCAATGAAGGCAATTTTGAACTCGACCAAAATGAGGAAGAAAAAATGTAGCAGGTGTGTATATTATAACAACCTTATCCTTTGAAGAGAAGAGGTTAGTTACTAATAACTTCGTATTCCCAAAGGATGAGATCGGTAAAGTATATTTCAATAAACTTGTCTCTTAAAGAGATAGGGTTAATCATTAATAATATTGCTTCTTCTACTAGGGAAAAGGAAAAAATATTACTAATTTTAAAAAATTACGAAAATGTCACTGAAAAGAAAATATTCTCAATTTTAGGCAAGTTATCGTCTTTGACCTTGTCTCTTAGAGAGACGAGGTCAGGCCAAGTAAGACATCGTCTCTCCAAGAGACGAGGTCAACTCTACCACCACACAAATTTGTTAAAAATCATAAATGACTCCCTTATTACATATTAATTGTTATAACCTATCAAAATCATACAGAATGAGCCATATAGATCATTTATTAGCCATCATCCACCGTGGCTAAACAACTTCCAAACTTCATAACCCAACCACAATAGTATTCCCAAATCCAATCCATAAAAAACTCAATAGCAAACTCAATTCAATCTATCACAGTAGGATTGTAAAACCATTCACAACAAACATAAAAAAAAACTTAGAATATGAAAGAATCGAATGAATGATGTGTTAAGTACATGAATGTTATGTTAACTACAAACACCAATGAGAGAAAAGAAGAATCTATAAACAAGAATCATAAAAGATAAAAATCTACACAACAACTATTGCTGGGTGCCCCACTTTCCTCGTCCTTGCTTGACAAAAGTCCGGGGGAATGGTGTACGCTGGTGGATATCCTGATGAGGAAGCTCCATGGTTGGATCCACCCGAGTGAGTGTGACATCCCCATCTCCACCACTAGCACCATAAGGATGAAATGGGATCGGGTCTGGGTCTGAGTCTGGCTCCACCCGGGTAAGTCCCTCCCCCAAATCATGTGGTGGTAACGGTCGCCTCTTTTGTGGAGCAAGAGGGGTATGGAACTTGGTTTATGCTATGTCTGCCATGGGGGTCTCATGTAGATGAGCATACGATGATGATGATGGACCAAGCTCTGAATGAAGAAAATATGGAAGGCCTAGCTCATCAGATACGTGCTCATGTGAGGGCGAAGACTCGTCTTTGATATGTATACTCGGACTTGCCCTCGCTCCTGACCCCAACCTTGTCCCAACCTACGCCTCTCTCTAGCTAGCTGCCGTCTCTGTATAGGCTGAGGTTATGGTCTTTAGGTGCTGGCGTTGAATCATTCAAATTAAGTCCCATAAACTCATCCACTACACGAATGACATCTCGTACGATGGTAGAAGTATCCTCTGATGGCATGTCCGGGACTCTGTAGATAAAATCTACCTGCAAGCAAGAGGAAACAAGTAGATAAGTGAATAACAAACACAGTATAAAACCATATATGGTTTATGTAGTCAGTGAACTTATCATATACCGAATAATGGCCTCTATACGACTGATCCAACGCTTGGTGATTGCATAGTACTGGTTGAAATAATCTGTAGATGTGCCAGTGGGAATATCTGGTACCTCGACAATGCGATCTCGCCTACCATCCCACTCAGCTATCCAGATGGCGTGCTCCGTCGTCCAGTTCCACTCGGAACGCCCTTGTAAGTCTAATTCATGTAGGGCTCTCATATCAACTGGATGGTCGAGAATCCCCTGAAAACCACTACATTATCTAAGCACCATATTTGGGTAGTAGTGCTCAATAATACGAAAGCAAGCTAAGGGAACTTGAGCATGCCATATGTCACTGTTAGCCCGGCAGTACATAAGGAGGGAATCCATAATAATGGCGTAGGGGTCTCAAACAACCTATAGAAGAAAGAAAAGTAGAGTATACATTAGTAAATACAACATAACTATATACATGTGAACACATAAAATATGCAAACCGACACTTGGCTGGAGAGCTATCTATCGAAATACCCCCTATATTCGAATAACAAATGTGTGAGAGAGTTAGTGACATCAAAAGTAGCACTCCGAGAACTGATTAATGGATGATCCACGATAATTGATGTGATCTGTTGTCGCAGCGGAGTGATGTGTGGGAAGTGCTCCAATGCCCAGATCTGCAGGACTACCAGGGGTCCTGCTATGTCACCCGTGTCTACATGAGAAACCATGCATAATTGCCTATATAGCCATGCCAAGTAAGCGGCTCCCCATGCGAACTGCCCTACTCTCTCTAAGTCATCGAGCAGCTGGAGGTACATAATGTGAACCATATTCGATGATTTTTCTACAACAATGAAGCCCCCTAGTAGTAGTAGAATGTATGATCTAGCATATCGCTGGAAAGTGATGTCATCTGCTTGATCAGATAGCACTTGTCACGTCCTGAAGGGTATCCTAAACGTGGCAGTCTGCCGTACACAATATTAAAACCTATGAATGACTGCCTCAGTCACGCGAAGGCTTCCATACTATGTACAAGGCGTCTAACACATGGAGGAGACTCATCGGAGTAATACGTTTTATATTGGTATAACTTGAGTAACAATGTAAAGGAACTACACTTCACTATACTTCAAATACAAATCATTATACTTCAATTATAATTTCATTAAAAGATTTCACTACATAAAACTATTATAGGGCAAATCATAAAACCTAGCTAATAACTTCAAGCATTCTTATATCCTGCCGAAATCCCGAAGTCATTCTCGGCTCCAACCATCTCAGTCCCCACTTAGCACTCTTCAGATAACCTGTTCATTCAAACATCTATTTGGGTATAAGCTACACTAGCTTAGTGAGAATCCCCTTAATTCCGTACCATAACAAGCAAGTTATAATCAACCATATGCTATGCATGAATAAACACTTGAGCAAACAATTATATATGGGTATCCGGAACCCACACACAGAACAGATTTACGCCTTCCGTATCTTGGGTTAGGAATAGTATTGAAGTCTACACGACCGCTGCTAGTCCCCAAGCCCTCGGCTCATAGCACTCGACTCGGCTAGGCTCACACATGGAATGCATCCCCGATGCACCTTAGTTCCTATGAATGAGCTCTGATATCGGCCTCGTTATCCAAACGAGTCATCATCGGACCATACCGATCGACCTGCGTAGGAGTAGCACGCTACCAAATGTAATATGTTCGATGCGATGCATGACCAATTTAATTTTTTGCTTAGATCTTAATTCTTTTGACCAAAATATTCATACTGACCAACCAATATCATACACATAATATAAATAATATGAACAGTGCAGTTATCCAATCGAATCATGATTTCAATATGCTTTAGTATTCTTTGGCATACATTCATCACAGTCTCATCATATATCCCATCCCCATTCATATCGATTTTTATCTTGTTCCTATAATTCTAATAGAACTAGCTACAAGCACAACAAGGTAACAAATAAGGAGAAAACTCATTTGGCCATGGGATCACCGGCCTCTTAGTAAAAGCAATCCAGTGATATGGAATCGTCAATTTCGGAGTTTCCTAAAAAGGAAGAAATACCCAAATGAGTATTTCTACTTAAAACTAATCCATTCTATCTCATACAAACTATCAAATTCGTAATTCTTGTCCTAAGCGGGAATTCCAGCTTAAAACGGCCATAACTTGGTCATTTTAACTCGGAATTTCGCAAATTATATGTCGATTTCTATCTTCTTCGAAAGATCTATCTAATTCTAATATTGTTTTCAAGTTTTGAAAATATTTAGGTCATGAAATAGAGGATCAGATCTGATCAGTAACGATCTCCTTTCCGAAAAATAGCTTTGTAATTGTTTGAAATGTTTCTACTTGATATTTCAAGTATACATGAAATATGAACGATTTCCTAACATGAATGACATGAGATGAGTTTGATGTATGCATGATCTTGATGATTCTTGCTAAAAGAAAATTTTATAACTTTTTATTTTGCAAGACCATAATAACAACTACTTATGAAAAATCTAGTTTTCTAACTTTGATCATTTCCATTTGTTTTGGATTTATTTCTTAAGAAATATAATTATCTTTATTAAAATTAAGTCTTCATTATATCTATTACTTATGACTTTCATTTCTACATAAAAATTTCCATTTTGTACTTTGTAAACATGTTTTCAAGTAAGGTTGATTCCAAAATCCGAATTTTGTAAAATTAGTTTTTTTTTTTTTTGGTGATTCCTTTAAGGAAAAATCATTTGATACTTAGAAGACTAAGGCTCAACCATACATAACCACTAAGGACTTCACTTTTTCATAAAAATTTGCATTTTACACTTTGCAAATATGTTTTCAAATAGGATTTATTCAAAAATCCGAATTTTTAGAAATCCACTTTTTGAATGATTCATTTGGGAAAAACTTGTGTAATGCATTAAAATTTAAAACTTTACTATACCTACTACTTAAGGACTTCATTTAATACATAAAACTTTTATTTTGAACTTGGATAATGGGTGTTTTCATGGGCATCATCCAAAGTTACGAATTTTACAAGTTAACTACTAACTCCAAATTTTCCATATTGATTCTACTTCTTGTTTTACACCTTAATCTCATCAAAACTCATTTCAATTTGTAAAAATCACTACTTAATGATACCTATTACCTATACCCTTCATTCTTCACATAAAACATGAGTTTTGGAGTTGATAAATGGGTTTTCAAAATTGGTCTTGGTTAAGATCCGAATTTACAAAATTTATTTTTGGACATGTCTTTTGATAAAATCTATTTAAACTTATGAAAATCCATTCCTTACATATCCTATCCTAAGAGCCTTCCATATCTTGAATAAAAACTTCATTTTTTGAGTTGGAAAACATGTTTTTAAAATATGCTTCGGCCAAAATCCAAAAATAGAATTTTGTTTTGAAAATTAATCTTTAAAAATCATCTTTGAACCATAAAATGAGTCTTGATGATATATATACATTAAGCCTTCATTATCTCAAGTAAAAATTTCATTTTGACACTTGGAAAGTGGTTTTTAAATAGGGGTCTTGCCAAAATACGAATTTCACTATTTTGTTTGAGTTCAAAACCAAGATCTATACTTAATATGAACATAAATCTAAAAGAAACCCACGATAGTAAAATAAACTCATAGATCTAAACTTTACTCACCAAAATCTTTCATTTATGTTATTATATCCTAAGCCCTTCATTTTAAATGAAAAATACACATTTTGAAGTTGAAAAATAACTTTTTTAAATATGGTTCATTTTTCATCCGAATTTTCAAAAATGATTTTTGTTGAAAATAAAATAGATCTTGAGCTTTCTAAAACATTCCTACAATCATCATGCCACTACAAGTTGTTTATGAACATAAAACAAAAGTCTAATGCATTTATAAACTCAAAACACTAGATCTAGTTTACTAAACTAGTTGTAGATGCATGAACACTAAGATGGTTATGTGAATGATGAATATATGCATAAATCACTATTTAACAACATAACTTAATAATAAAACAAGATAATAGCATGATAAGTCAAATAACAAGATTTAAAACATTGTGATGATAAGGATCTCATATTCAAGTGTTTCCACTTCCCTAGCTTGAAGCTCATGAGGATTTTGTGTGGAATCACACATGAATGAACTTGCCATTACGTGTTTCAAGATCCTAAAGTATAGATCTCTTACCTATTTATTGTGTGGAGTAATAAATTTGAAGAAAAAACAAAGTGTGTGTATGAGAAAGGGGAGGGGAGGTCATGGCAATGGAGGAGAGAGGAAGAGAGGGTTTTTGAGTTTTTTGAAACAAAAGAAGTAAATGAAGGAGAGAGAAAATAAAGAGATTATTTATATTAAGTGGAATTAGGGTTTGTTTGATATAAAGATGAGATAAAATAAAACAAATTGGAGAGAGAAATGGGGGGAGTTGTGTCGGCTCCTAGGGGAAAGAGAGAGAGTGGAGTTGTTTGAGTTGTGTTGTGTAAGATTTGGAATTAATTAAGTAATTTAAATGATAAAAGATATATTGTAAAGGTAAATTGTAAGAAAGTGATGTAATTGTAAGAGTAGGGTGTAAGGATGCAAGAAATAGGTTATGGGCAGGGTGTGTAGTAGGTTGTACTTGTGAATAGTGATAAATAGTAGACAAGACATCTACTTTACCGGTAGTAAAGAAAATAGGAAAAAAGGCTATAACTGTAATTTTTATAACCGGAAAAATTATAAAACTTATATTTTTGAAATCATTATAAAATTTCGGTTCTAAAGAGTATTCCAGAATATTTTTCTGAGTTTTTAATTCCAGGGCTCGCTTTTCTGTAATGGAGCTCGGAAAAGCCCGGAATAGAAAATTTTTCGAAATCAAAACTTTCTATGGTTTGAAATATATTTTAAAACAATATTTTATATTAAATTATTTTATAAAAGTTATTTTGATATGAAACCGAAAAAAGCCGGATCTAGGGCTTTTAGATTTCTCTCACAAAATTTGGACTAAATCGGTTTAGGGTTTCGTTTTCAGGTTTTCAAAGTTTACTTGATTACTAGAAAAACCGGGGTTTATATTATAAGAATAATAACATTGTGTAATGAATAGTAGTGAATAGTACCAAAAGACTAGTTAAATACCGGTAGTAATAAAATACGAAATAAATCACAAAATCAAATAATTCTAGTTATCTGAAAATTATAAAACTGATATATTTGGAAATCTTATGAAATTACGAGTCTAACGGTACTAATGGTATATTTCTGATATCTCGAGCCTTGGGACACGCTTTTCGAAATCTGTATCCGAATGGGTTCGAAACAGGTAAAAAATTTACCAATCTGATATTTTTAAGTGAACTTATATTACTACGAGTTATTCTCCACACTTAAACTACACCTCAGCCTCTAGGGTTAAGAGCGCTAGATTGCCGGACTAAAACTATTGTATTCCACTTAGGGTTTCCGGGTGATTTTCTGGTTTAGCTCTTTGCCAATTTAGAAACTGATACTTTATGTTTATACAACATATTTGATTTGAGAAATTTATCTTAAATTTAATTTTTGTAAGTATTTAATATCTTTTAACATTTTCAGAATTATTGAATTGACTTTCATTTTCGAAAATTAATTGTTATTTATTTTTTAATAATTTGTTTTTGGGTTTTATATTACCAGATTCTATGGGTCGGAGTTACGTATAGAATTTGTCGTACGTAGTGGTTTTGGAATTGAAATATATTGAGTTCTTATTTTGTTTTTAGGGATTCTTATTTTCCTCAAGATTGAGAAGTTTCTGGATTCGTTCGGGATTTAGGACTTGTCGAAGCTCGGTTTTAATTTGGAGTGATTTTTAGGGTTTATTTTCGAAGTTCATTTTGGAATTATTTACTGAAATTTTCGGGGCTTACAACACTTTAAAGTGTGTATCCAACCATGACATCTTCAGTCGACCACCATCCATGTCCACATCGGCATGTGGTCTAACTCCTAGTAACAGATAGCATAACTCCGGCTAATCAATTCGAGATGTGACAATAATGGTATGGCCATCGATGGGCAGGTCGATCAGTGCAGCAACGTCTTGTAACGTCACAATCCACTCTCCTATTAACATGTGAAACGTATGTGTCTCTGGATGCCATCTCTCTACAAGAGCTATAATAAGGTGCTAATCCAACTGTACAAACGGTAATTGAGCAACACTTATGAAACAGACATGCGATAGAAATGGAACAAGTCTCTCGTCTAGAACTACAGGCATGCCGTCCTGTCTTTTGAGCTTTGCCTCTCTACGACGACAATGTAACACTGCATGCTCCTGCATTTGAAAACAAATCCATGACTCAATCTGCGTGTCTAGATGATCTAAGTAATTGCATGAGGAAATATTCTTACTTGTCGCTCCCATGCCAGCATCCCGTCTTTGTCTGTTGAAAATGGAGTTGCAATTGTAGAAGGTTTTCTTTACTAATGTTGCCACAGATAAGTACCGAGCATCTTTTAGAACAGAATTATAACTTTCAGCCATGTTTGTTGTACCAATTCCGAATCTTATGCCTTCATCATAAGATAAAGTCCACATACATTGATGCAACTCATGAAAATATCTTGACATCCATGGACTATTTTGCTTTGCTTCATTGAAGTAACTATGAAACTTTCTCATCTACATTTGGTATACTACTCTTTTAACTAATTCCTTACATTTCTTTCTTTTGGCCTTCAAGTTGAAGTTATTAGCAACATGCCTGATACACTACTGCCATGGCCACCCTCTAGGCCACACAACATGCTCACCTTCAACTGCACTCTTAATGCCGGCATGCTGGTCGGATATTAAGCAGATGTTTGAACGATCCTTGATGATGTGTTCCAACAATTTCATAAGGAACCAACTCCATGAGTCCTCTTTCTCCTTATCGATAAGACAATACATTAATGGAACTATATGATTCACTTATCTATTATTATTGTGATGAGCAGTTTTTGCTTGTACTTGCCATACAAATAGATCCCATTAATTGTGACTACAAGTTTGCAAACAATTAACAGATACAACTTAGTTCATCAATATCAATCTTTGTATATAAATATAAGCATATATCCAAAACATACATGTAGTACTAGAATGCTTCAATGTAAGGGGCAAATGCCTAAAAAAGTTTGTCGAGGAATATGTGTCCTGCTATGTCCGAATCCACCGTTCTTCACTCAACCTTTGTTCTTTGATTTGCCTTTATTATCACATTAAGTATATGCGGGAGCTCAACATATGACTGTTCCCAACTTCCATACACCTGTTCAATAGCTTTTTGCTTCGCCTCACGAATCCTTTTCATATGAACATTGTACCCAAACTCTTTCAAGATGGTCAATTGCACGTCCTTTGCTCTTACATTTGGAGAATTACGAATCTCCAGTTTAATGCACCTAGAAATGCTAGTCGAGTCTAACTGAGAGTAGTCATGTCCAGTGATTTCATCTAAGCAGGTGTGCGGTCCTTCATATTTGGTGATGTGAAACCACCCATCATGCTTTTTGTAACTACCTCTGAGTCTCCACTTGCTACCCCTATTATGAACATCGGTATATTTAACTTCCCATGACCTCGGGTTTGGTCCACCACCTTGAAGTTATAATGATTCTATATATGCCACATTTAACTGCCTCGATGATCTTTAGTCTCAAATCGCATCCCAACTTTAAATTCATCGCTGAAACTTTAATTGCCAGCACTCATTTCTTGCTCATCATCAAATGCAGCATACCATTACCAACATCAACAGTGAAAAAAGGTACTGGCACTGAGCTCCTAATTGCATCAACGTTTCTGGGAGCCACAAAACGGTGCCAGTCATTTCTATTACGCTGTACGCCGGTTACAGCAACTGCTTGGGGAAAAGCTACCACATTATCATTTCCATCATCATAATCATCACTAGATTCATTTGCCGATGAGTCTTGCATCCCAATCTGGTGCAGTACTATGCACTTGTGCACTACCTATTGTTTTGATTGGAGTTGAGTTTGAGTCTACCAACCCTTGGCTGCCAATATTTCCATCAATACCTACTTCCCTTGCAGGTGCCTAAGGTAGATCGTTCTTAAATATCTGCACATACACAGACACTGACCTTTCGATGTACACCAACATCTCATGTGTGGCCTCATCATCAGTCACTAGAATAACATCATGGCATAGTGTCCTATCTCTAATAGCTACCTTATGATACAGCTCAACCTGATGTGTAAACCTATTTCTTAAGTCTATTATAAATTATACCAAGTATTTCCTCATATGTTAAATTCCTACTAGCACTGACCATTGCAACTGGCCGCTTATCATAACCAAAATCATCATTCCCCTCCACAAATATTGCCATGAGTGTACAGTTTAAACTTCAACTTATCCATTTCCTCTCCTCGCCTACTCTGTTATCCATAAAAATAAGGTGAATATATGAAATACGCATTATGTCTTATCTATCGCACTCATTTATTATTTAAGCATATTTTACTATTACTATATTCACCTTAGTCTTCTAATGGTATATTATTAATTTGTATGATGTATACAGTATATGATTTCATGATTTGGTTCCTAATTTCAAAAACTAAATACAATAATCACAATTACATCAATTATACCAAAAAAAAAAAAAAAAAAACAACAACACCAAAAAAGAGAGAGGGAAAAACGAAAAAAAAAAAAACAAAAAGAAAATTCCTTCGATCTGAAAGGAAGGAACAACACGATAGGGACCAAAAATAAAAAACCAAAACACCACGCCAAGCTCTTTTTTCAAACCCATACCACAATGCATCAATATTAACATTAAATATAGGATCTCAACATCCAATGCAATATCACAAATAGTGGAAATTCACACGAAAATTAAAAACGAAATTACCTATCGATTTTGACATGATTTCGAGGTTTTTCGTACAAAATTCTTCACTTCTTCACGGTCTTATCACTTCCCAAGCACATGACAATCGATCCAACTCCAAATGATGCCCTGATTTTGCCTAAATCACAATTAGGAAAATGAGAGCTAGGGTTTTAATTTGAGATTTGAGAATTTTAGGAGAATTTACTACAAGCGAAATGAAGAAGACAAGCTCCTGTTGTGATACAATGCTCAACAACCTCGTCTATTGAAGAGACAGGATCATTACTTAAAATAAATCTTATTATCTGAAACACCAATCTCGTTTTTAAGGAACTAATGCCCTCGTCTTTTAAAAAGATGATCAATTTACCTAAAACTTAAAATATTTTATTCGCAGTACGTAATTATTTTTAGTAATAGTAATATTTTTTTCCTTTTCCCATTTCCACTGGCTGTTGCTTCTATTTTCCTCTCGTTACATGGCTTTCATTTGGCTTCAGTGAAGTATCATGCTGCCATAACGTGAAGAGCATACATTCATACATACCCAAGCCAAAAACAAATGGTGAGTTTGGTTCTGTTTTAAGGATCGTTACCCTATTCTTCATGCTTATAATTCGCCTTTGTCTAGTTACTTGACGCTGTTTCCTTTAATTTAAACTTATAAATATTCTTGATTAATTTACTTTTAATAGTTTCAGAGAAATAATCGTAGATAATAGTTTTACAGTCATAGTGCATAAACCGTTTGGTAAAATGTCCAAATGGGTTGAGGTTTTTATTTTTTTAGTATAGACCAGATGCTGTTTTATATATAATTTGTTTTCACAGATTCCCTGCAGCCCCGTTCAATTTTGCAAATTAAACATACTTTACTCAATCCAATTTTTGCATCCTGTGGACGATTTTGGGCGACGGGAGCTTCTATTGAAATGGTTTGTTGCTCGTTAAATGTGGTGTTTTACACTTCGTAGATGGAACACTGGTATTCATCTTTTGCTGCATACACCCTTGGTTTAGTACGAAAACCTGCTGGTGGTGAGGTGAGGGCTTGGGCCATCCTCACTCTTTGGGACCATATTACTTTGAGAAATTCCCATGTTTGAGGGTTTCGAGAAGTCAAATTCTTGGGGGGCAAATGGGCTCTTGCTCTTCAAGTGGTATTTCCTATAATCATATTTGTCTTACTTAACATAACAAACGGAGCAAAGGACTAACTTTCATTTATTTGTACTTATGTTAGAGTGGTCATGAGTATCTATGTGGACGAGACACTTCTCGTAGCCTGGCATTCAAGTTGATCATGCAAAAAGATGAACCTTCATGGAAATGCTGCGAAAACATGAACCTTCATGGAAATGCAGCATGTAGAATCTAACAGCCATAAAGGAAATGATACTAGCTTGAAAAGAAAACATAATCGGATCATAGTAGTGATGGACAGGTTCTCCTAATAGTAGTTCATGGGAGAACATGTGAAATCACATATCACAAGACAAAAAGAAGGGCATAATCTGTTTAGCTACTAAATTAAATGGTTTTTCTTTTTCCCCGATAACCAAAGCCTTCTCTTTAATCGTATATTCTTTTGAATACGAAAATAATTTCTTCTTAACATATCCTTCAACATCCAAATTGACTTAAAAAAACCCGTCATTTGCATATAAGTAGAAGAGAATTAACATACGAATTTTGTTAATTTCCCAGGTCTCTGGTTCTAGATTCACTGCACTAAACCAATGGTCATTGCATTCTTGTTTGAAGGGTCAGGATTTGTGTGAACCAAATGACTAATGGAACAACTAAGTTGTTACAACGATGTACTGGGAGGAGGGGAGAAGGGGTGGGGGTGAGGCTGGTGGTGTGGTTATAAACACTGATGTAGGAGATGAATGATCAGAGAGGGTTTGTGTGACTCTGATCCAAGAATGGGAATAATAGTTAGGGCCAGAGCAGTGGGAGCATTGGCAGAGGACTGACGTTAAAAAAATTGATTTGTGTTGAGATCATAGACAGTAAAACATTCACTACTAATGTGTAACCAAAGAAAAGTTATTTGGTAGCTCTAGGAGCAATGTTATACTTTTCAGTGACAAAATTGATCCAGAGCATGAGGAACAAATTTTTTTAAATTATCAGCTGAAGAAGGTTTATAAAATAGCATTTGAGATCGTGTTTCTTATGCAAAATGTGGGCACAGATATTTACAATATGTACTTCTGTAGGAGTATCATACCCTTGAAGAAGAGTGAAAATACACTTTAAATAATTAAACCCTTGCAACATTTAGCATATGTTGGTGTTTTCTTTCAACAGCACCATTTCGTTGTTGAGGTGTTGAAACAACACAGGATTTATGATCCATAGCTCCATCAGAAGAATAGAAATTAGGCAATTGAAGTTCCAAGCTGTTATTTGTGAAAACACTCTTAAGGGTGGTCTAGGGCCAAGTTTGTCCGTGATTGAAGGAACATGCATTGATATATGTGTTGGTAAGATTAATTATTTTTTAATAATTTTATCTTTGCCATATTTCAATTTTCTTGGATTGTGCCTACCCATGACAAACATGGCACTTGAGATGCTTAGGCAGACTTTAAAGCCAGTAACCTGATCAACAGAAGAACCAATCTCAAGCAAGCCAAGCCGCAAGGAAGGGGTCACCAAAGTAGGGACCGAAGCTAGCACACTAATCTGCTCCATTATGCAAATCCTGTGACCTGTGAATGCTAAAGTTGCTGTGTATGCAAGTGTGGAAATACTAAATTGGCATAAATCATTCCCTTACTGCAGAGCAATCGTGGCATCTCTTTCTTGGCTTGCCTAAGTCGAGTGGATAATCAGCCTTGCAGCAACTCTCAAAAACAGACCTTGCTTTTCTCGTCTCTGGTTGTGCAAAAATTAAAGCAGGACCAGTTCATGGGTTTGTTCAAAAAATTTATCTCAAAGAAAGAATTCTTCCATATTGGGATGTTTAAGCAACTGTTTTCCATGATATTTACGTTACCTTTGGTTCCTTAAGATGGAATTATCATTCTACCTTTATTATTTTTGTAATAGCTATTTTCTAATTTAGTTTGTAAAAAGTTATACCACGAGTATTGTCTATTGCATATAATGTATAATAAATTAGGAATTTTTATTCCTTATCTTCATCATGGTTCCCCATGGAATGTAACTTTTATTCCAAAAAAATGTCCCAGATCCTAAAAGAAAATAATGCCAAAGGAATGCTAAATCTTTTCAACCTTAATTTATTCCATTGAAACAAATGGCTAGTTGGGAATACATGAAACTCATGTGAATGTGTTTCTTTTGTTGTTCGTTTTTGTAGGATTGGTCTGAGGAGATCAAATGCAGGGAATTGGCAAAATCATCTTCTTTTTATCACAACATCTACTCAGAGGTACTTTCATATTGTAATATTTTCATCTATGAACACCTTCTGCAGTATTTAGTAATTGACCTTATGTTAAGTTAGTTGCTTTTACATCATCATTTTGTCTGGCCGAGAAACTATGACATATCTGAGCCCAGGGGGTTGCTCTAGTTGTTAAGGCTGAGACAATAACATGATGAATTGCATAAAGCCCTAGATTCACTACCATATAATTTAAGGACTTGTAATATATTGAAAAATATTCAATTATCTTAGAATTTCTAATTTATCAAAATAGCAGACAAGCACTCTTGTGCTTCTTGGTTTGGTGATAGTGTTTTAGAGTGGTATAGTTGCAGCATGCCTTCAAACAATTATATTCATCTCTGCTTTTCTCTGTCTTGTTTTCTGATCTAAGACTAGGATATAATACTTCTATTGCTCTTTTCTCATCAGCATTTTCTCCTCCTAATCTTTTGGGCTGTCCCCAAGTCAGGCTCGGGGTTCTGCCAAACACACACATATATAACCCAACACTAAAAGCTATTATTGCTGCAGACTACAACATATCTTGAGTTGATTTATTTGGATTTGAATTGTGGCGTTCTCATTTGATGTGGTAATGGAATAGCATTCACTGACCATGTGTGGTCAAGTTCTTGATGTCTCATTGTGTAATTAGCAATATCTCAATACAAAGTAAGTCTCCTTTCTAAATTATTTTCTAAGCATGGGCCATGGCCCAACTTAATTGGTCTAAGGGAGCTACTGCTAATGTTTGATATTCAAAATTTAAAAAATTTTGGTTGAAGAGAGATGATTCATTTAAAGGTCTATGGTAGAAATTATGTTATCTACTGATTTGGTCTGGTTTCCTCTTTAGTACGTTGCTTTAGACTCTTTTCTCTCTGTTTCTCTCCCCCTCCCCGACCTTATTCGAACTAATGGTGATTCCTAAAGTTGCATCAATGAGCTTGTTTACTTGAAACTTGTCTTAAGAACGACTATTACAGAAAGTTTTTCTGTTTGTTTCAACAATTTTACCTTATATCTATCCTTGACAAGGGATTCTTATTTATTTGACAATTTTATACCAACAAAAACATGTGCTATAAGAAATTAACTTGTTTATATTACACACTACCATCATACATACATATATGTATAAATGTGATCTATAAATAATATTATATGTTATGATAATTATGTTGTATCAAGTATAAATTATTTGAAACTTGTTTCAAGAATGACTATTAAACAAGGCCTTTTCTATTCCTTGTCTAGAGGAATAGTTTTACCTTATATGAGGTTCTATCAATTATTCCATCCTTAATGAGGAGGTCATATTTATTTTACAATTTTACTTTCACAAGACAAAATGACTTGTGTAGATTACACACCAATGTTCACGCATGCATACATATTGCATACATTTATATACATAATTTGTAAATAATTTTATACATTGTAATAAATATGTTATCTCATATAGGATTTACTTATTGCATACGATCCCCTACACTCTCCACCACTTCAATCAACCTGATGCTGCATTTTTTTTTTTGGTTGGGGGGGGGGTGCGCATGAATCTTGATTGGCTGTTAACCCCACCACTGCTATTGTCGCTTTAGTCCCCCATTGTTGATACCATTAGCCCCTAACATTGTTACCACCAACAATTGCCTTGTTGCTACACCATCACCACTCCATTATCTCACACAACTACGACCCCACGTCCTTGCCACCAAACCGTACTATCACGATCACCACCACTAAGTGAAAAATACAATTGCTTCACCAGCCCTTTGTTGTCCTCCACTCTTCAACTTCATTCTCTTTTCCCTTGTCTTAAACAATGATGGTTGTTTCTTTACTAGCCATACATGAATCTTTAGAGATCAAAGGTCATGATCACAGTAACAGAGTATGAAGTTCTCTCTGTATGTTCATAAAAATTGGTAGGTTCAAGTTTAGTAGTTTGGTTTTATTATGGCAGCTAGTGGTACTTTTCTTGATTTCTACGAGCTTTATATTTGTATATGCATTATTTGTTATCATCTCCTCGTGTGGGATTCTCTCCTCAGAATGTGGAGATTTTTTATTGATATAGAAGTTTTTCTATGTCATGGAGTAGTTGACAACCTTTTTATAGATGAGATATGTTCGCATTTTGTCTATAGTGTTTGCATCTCCAAATTTTTAATTGTTAGTACCGTGTATTTTTTCTCTCGAGTGCTTTCGGTGCCTATGAATTATTACAGTTATTGTGACATCCATGTTATTGGTATCATGTTCAATTAATTTCTTCAAGAACCAAGTATTAGTAATTGCATTTATTACAATCTCAATGTCCTTGTGACGCCCATGATGTGATCTCGGATCTCCGTTTCACAGATAGAGGAGATTGGATGGGAGCATCTTGTTTGTTCCAGTGAAGATCTAAAGTTCCTCAGCTTCCGTATATTGTAAGAAAAATTTGCCGATGCTGACTCTACTTTTCCTAGCATGAATGTATTCACTATTAGGAATATTAATAATTCATTAAAGTGCAAGTTTCTTTTATTCAGTTGTACTTTATTTCCTTCATTTATGGCAAAAGTTTTGAATGTTCACTTTACACTTTTGAATGTGTGGAACTAATTCAATAACTGTTTGAAGTTTAGAATTTGGAAAGGTTATAATCATCACCCAGTTGTACCTTATTTTCATAAATTATGGAAGAGACTTCATCCATTTCCTAATAAATTCAGAAATTTTTTATAGTCTAATTAATTGGTGTTAGCAGTTGTGAAATTGAAATGTCCCTGAACAAACCGCAATGGGTAGTCTATGTCTTTGTAGTAGGCTATTGACATGAGAAAAGGAGGGATTAGACAAATTTGAACTTTTAATTGATGCTCTCCTTTCCACAGAAAGATAGACAAAACAAGTTTAGCCAAAATATGCAACTCATGATTTGTGCGTCGATTTGATCAAGTATATTAAAGGAGTAAATTACAGTAGAAGTTTTTAACGTCTGGGATAAATTCATTCAAGGTATCAACATTTTGAGTGGTTTATAAAAGGAATCAACGTTTTACAAAATAAATCAAATGATGTATCAGTGTTTCATAAAGTTTATCAATGTTTTATAAAGTTTATTTAAAGTATTAATATTAGGATTAGTCTTTAATTAATTTTTTTTAATGTTTCTCAACGGTCAATTATTGATACCTTATTTGACTTACTTAACAAAAGATTGACTCTTTTTTTTTAATCATTTAAAATGTTAATACCTTAAATGAATTTATTCCTCAAACGTTGATTCCTCTTTTTAACTATTTGAAGCGTTGATACTTTAAATAAACTTACTCCCAAATTTTTATGTCATTTATGCTATTGGGATTTACAATGTCTTTGGTTCAAAATTTGAAATTTGCCAGTGAGCACACATTTCATAGCTTGATTCTCAATGGTGCTACTAGCTGTAACATATGATTAGCTAAAAACTATTTAATAAAGGAGGACCATAAAGGAAATATAATCACGTATATGATGTTGGATCTTGGGGTAATTGAATATTAACAATATTATTAAACCTATTATTCTTACATTAAACCTATTATTCTTAGTCCTCTAGTTTGTGATGAAAAGATACGTGGCCAATAATCCTATTCTTGATCTTTCCTCTGAAGAATGCATGGGGATGTTGAAGAACTTAGTATGATTCGGTGTATATATATATCATCTTTTGAATCATGCGAATATTTCCTACTAGATGGCCATAATTAGCATGGTTCTCACTCTAGTTGCTTTGTAAATTTACTAGATTGATGCATGCTGGAAACAGCCTCTCAGTTGCTGAATATCTCTTTTCCATTGCTCCTTCAACTTTTAGCTTATCTTGCATATCAAAACTTTCTAATACCTAAAAGCATAAAAGGGATGGGATGGCGAGGATGCATGTCCTGGAACTTCAGCTTGATAAAACCTACCCAAAATGTCCACCTTCTATCTCAGCGGTTAGTAATTTCATTGATAATGATTGTACACAAGTTTTCTGTCTTTTTCTTTTTATTTTTTACTATATAATTACTAAAAACCTATGTGTAGGATATACCTTATATTCCTAAATTAGAGTGGTCAACGAACTCAAGATTGAAGGATGTAATTATTCAGTTTGAAAAGGTAAGTACCTGTGGTTTCTATTTGTAGTGAACAAGTATTCAACCTCCCATTGCTTCTTCAAAGTTGCCTATCCTCATCAAGGGCTCTAGTTACTTGTTGTAGCCAGCATCTGGAGAAGCTACAGGAATTTTGGTCCACGATTGATGAAATAGACAAATCCCTTTGGATTGTTGGTCCTAGTTTACCATGCCGTAGTATGTGCAACCGACTAGTGAACATAGGTAAATTTGAAAACAGATGACTTTCTATTCTGTTCCCATCATTTCTATCTACTCTGTTTAATTATTTATCTATTTACTTTACTTGAAGGGAATGGTTGCAGTATCATGATATCAATAAGTGTTGATGATCCCAGATCTCTAACAGAGTGAGACTTGCATTAAATTTTTATCTCATGATTCTCTCATTGGCTTGTTTTCTTTGCTCTCATCAATGGTCAATTTGACTGTGCAGGTGCCGATTTGTTGGCAGTGATTCTAGTATGATAAGATCATTAAGTCAGTCATGGTTCAGGAATAGTAAGAAATGGTATGTGTCTAAGCTTACAATATTATTTTATCATTATTCAAATCTTATCCTTTTTTTCTTTCAATTATATTATTCTCCTGAAAGGAACCATAAAGGATCAGTTCTTCTAAAATATATTTTGGTGCTATACAATCTAAATTGATGGAAGTGCATTCTTTAGTCATATACTGGGAAAAACCTAAAAGTGAACAATAAAAATGTCCATACAGATATACCACTGTTATATGTGCACTTATAAATTTTCCTTTTCTCCTTTTTTATAATATGTGTAAGGCTCTAATATGTTTGGGATTCCTTTCTGCTTGCTGTGAGAGCACTGAATGGTTTTCTGCAGTTATCTTTTGTCACAGTAGTTTTACCTTACCTTTCTTTATCTTTTCAACTTCTCTGCTTTCTAAAGTTGAGACTTTTGTTGTTGTTTACTTTTTGTCAGGATAAAGGAAAAGTCCTTCAAAGATAATCTTGCTTGCATTTTAGGATTTCAGCTGCCTGAGGCCCCAGGCAATGAGAAGACTGATAATCAAGTTGAATGTGGGATTTGCTATGCTCAGCATCTTCCAGTTGGTAAGGGGTCTTGGCTGCATATGGGCGTGGAATACATAATTACAGGTCAAGATGAAGAAACTATTATTATTGTTTTTCATTTTCCTTTCAGAAAATGAACATGGTGATAAGATCAACTGCAGAACCAACTATACATGTGATAATGCAAACTGCCGCAGAGCTTTCCATAGTGTTTGCCTTGCTGACTGGTTGCAGTCGATCACAACAACTCGGAAGTATGTTTAGTTTTTCATTTCTCTTAAAATTGTTCATGCATGATTCTTTGGTCATACTTGATGTGCTATACTTTATTTTAGGTAAATTACTTCAGAAGGTTACAATGTTTGGAAGTAAGTTCTTTTTAGGTCATAATGTTTCAAAAAGTTTAAGAAAAGTCACAATATTTGGTGAGTAAGTTCATTTTAGGTCATAACGTTTAGGGGTAAGTTCATTTTATGTTACAATGTTGAGAGAAATAGGTCAACTGAAGTCACTATTGACACATGTTAATAGGAGAAATATTTAATCAAAATTCAAGAAAATCTTCTTTTAACGTCCCATTGACATATATCAACAGGAGAAATACTTAACTAAATCTCGTAAGACACTTTTCCATAAGTTATGACATTTTTTGAACCTTGAAATGAATTTACCTTTAAGTATTGTGACCTTCTAATGTAATTTACTTTTTTTTTTAAGGTAGTCATCTACAGTGTTTAAAAATAAAATTCTTTTTATTAGTAAATGCATCAAAGTGACAATATGGTCAGCTGCCATTTGTCAGCACTGTATTTGATGGCTCAGATGACAATATTCCTTCATCCATGTCAATGATGTTGGTCAGAGTCATGGAAGCAGCCAAAATCAATCTTTGCCCCCACCGGGTTGTTCTCGTTTTTTTCCCCTCAGGCAAAGCTAATCTTATAGCAATCTTGCTTTATATGCGTGTATAATTGTTTCTTTCAAGAAGCAAACTCATCTACTTCATTGCACAGATCAAATGTAAGATTAAGAAGAGAACTCAAGGAGAATTTAGTAATATATATATTTGTGTTATTGATTTGTTTTATGTTTAACTTTCATTGCAGGTCTTTCAATGTTCTCTTTGGCACTTGTCCATATTGCTCCGATCCTGTTGCAGTCAGACTTAAACAATGAGAAGAAGTAAATATAATTATAATTCCTGAACCTTCAAATACCTCGCATCTATGCTTTTATAGATCCTAAGAATATTAAGTCATACCTGGGATACATGTCCAAAAGAAAGATCTGAGCCAAAGATAAAGTTTGATTTATTTTTTCTTAGCATATAGCATGTCTATCGAATGGACTGGAAGCGGGAGTCGACATACTACTTTATCCTACCATATGGCTCTCATTTACGGGTTCTCCCAGTTAATATAGAATTCAGTCATCTGACATAGTTTAATCCTTGAAATGGCTGTCCTTTCTGGTTTGCATATTCTTTTTATTCTATATATGAACCTGTTATGCTCCTTGTGAGCAGTAACATGAATGGTGCGTTATAGTAGAGTGAGCAGTGTTTGTGCATGTGCTGTAATGTGTTGTTTGTTTGATTATATATTTGTGATTTAAAAAGGTAGAAGTTATTTGAGAGGGAAAATAAGCAGTTATTTTAGAATATAATTCCCACTTCTTGTATTGTGTTATAAGAACAATATTCAATGCAATAAAAATGTCAAGTATTATTTCTAGAGAAAAATTGCAGATTTTTATGTTTGGAGAAAACCTGATAATCTCTTGATTAGGACTCATTATAGAGAGAACCTTATCTCTATTTAGGGCTCAATGATAGAGAACCCGGATCTCTTCAGATATAATTTTTTTTTTCCTTAGAAATGATACTTGACTTTTTTTTTTCATTGAATGTTATTCTTATAACACAATACGAGAAGTGGTAGTTATATTCTAAAATAATTGCTCATTTTCCCTCTCAAATAACTTCTACATTTTTAAATTACAAACATATAATTAATCAAATAAAGAAAACACATGACAACACATGCACAGACACTGTTTACTATACTATTCACGCACTGTTCATGTTACTGTTACTGTTCACAAGGAGCACAACAGAAACTCTTTTACTTAAGACAACCTCCAATTGGTTAATGTAACATTTGTTCTATTGGATGGTCTGTTGCGTATGTCTTTTTTGTTCACCTGTATTTGATTTTAGTTTTTATTTTTTCATTTTTTAAAGATCTGTTAGTTATATGCATGGATGAATGGGTATATTATATAATTTAAAAAAATTTATTAAGATACGGTGCATGAATGGGAGAGTGAGAATGCATGTAACACGTCTTTTCATTTTGGTCCATTTTCTAGAGAGGGAATGCACACATGTTGTGTGCCTTTAGTGAAAAAGAAAAAAGTTCTTTAACATGTTAAACTAAGTGCATTTGGTTCATTGGTTTGATGTCGGTTTGACATTTATTTTATATCTGTTTCAATTAGATTATTTATAAAAAATAAATACAAATAAAAAATAGATATTATTATTCATCAACAAACTATGCAGATTAGATAAAAATATAGATAAAAGCCAGATCAGGACATGGACCCTAAAGGTGCATGGAAACTGTTTTTTAAGCTTCTCATACAATTTTCAGATGTAGAAGAATTTATGCTAAAGCGCAGATGCCCAGTGCGTTTCCATTTTCATTTTAATCTATGTGGATGGTGCATATGGTGAGTGACTTTCATTCGCATTGCAATTGCATGCGTTTTCAACGTGTATCTCAACTGCTACTACAGTTTTAACTTCTCTCTTTAACTGCTTTCTTTTCTCTCTTGTTCATTTTGTAAGAAAAGGATAAAAAAAAAAAAAAGAAAAAGATAAAAAAGGGAAAAGACATTCACCAGAAGGATCCGTCATTGCAGCTTCGAATCACGTTTTTCTTTTATTTTAAATTTTTTAATATATATTTTAATTTTGGTAATCTATTTGATCTTCGTCCAACTGATTTTTTTTTAAAATATTTTTTTTTTCATTTTCTTTTAACTTTATGTGGACCTTTTTTCTTCTGTCCTGCCTATGTTTTTCTCCCTAACTTCTAGGTTTTGTCTCTATTACTATTTCTCTTACCTGAATTGTAAGAGAATCATGAGTCGTGGGTATTGGCGTCTCAGTTAAACTTGATCTTTTATTTTTTATTTTTTAAATGATATTAGCAGCTTTCATAGGTATGATTTTTGCCCAAATGAAAGCGAAAGGTTTCGGTTCATGATGTTTGGTAATTGTCTAGTGTGTCTTTGTGGTTGGCGATGGAGTGTGGATTAGTTCGAGTTGAAATGCATTGTTCTAGTCTTTGGGTATTATTGGATGACTAACTTTGTTACCTGTTGCAATAGTTAGGTGGAAATTGGGGATGAAGATGTGTGTGATGAGTTGAATTCATGTCATTTTGAATCAAATTCGCATTAGATTAGAAAAACACCTAATTGAATAAAGATCATAAACAAGGAATTTGCATTATGGTTTATCTATCTTCATTGTACTTGTGCTTTATGCATCATGAATTGCGTCAAAATTCGGTTTTTATTCTTATTCGTGCTATCGTATTGTATTGGAAATTGCTAGTCCTAGATGTAATGATGGGTTTGTCCGATTAATAATTTTTCCATATAGGAATATTGTGTATGATAATGAGTCATATTACGACGGAAGTTTGATTAAAAAGTTAAAACTGGAAGTCGATGAAACTATTAGGAAGTTCTTGGATAATACGGGTTCTAGAATTAGTCTCGTTGTAAGTTGGGGTGAGGTTTTGCATTATTATCCAAATTTGTTACCTACGCATGATCGTCGTGATATGCGACTGTATGCCAATAAGACCTCCATTGATGAAGAGGCAAGCCGGGTTCATTGGAATCCTCTAATCGATTCCAAGTGTTTATAGACGGGTTGCTCAATAGTAATGTGATGATCCTCCGGTATCTCTTTTTATCCCATGCTTCCATTTACAACGTATACAAGACATTAGATTGAGTAATTTTCTAGCCCTATGCTACTTGATATGATGGATGTGCTTATAGAGATTCAGTACTGATTTTAGTAGTGGTAAATAGACATCACTGCGGTCCGGTTTGGCTTTAGATTTGGATCCAAATTGCCGGTTTTTGGTTCTAAAAATTGAGAATCGAAACTGAAATCATGGGAGATGAACTAGTTCTTGGTTCCAACGAATTAGCGGTTGTAACAGTTTTGAGTTTAGTTATGGGAACAGAACTTGTGATGATTTTCTTTATTTGATATTAAAAAACTTTATATTAAATATGTGTCACTGTTTTGAAAAGCTTACGCATTTTTTAAATAAATATAAAAATACTCTAGAATGTATACTTACACTTGTAATTGTGCATAATTGAACTATTAATGCACAATTCAATTTATGGAGGAGGTATGGGGACACCATCTGGGCATCTACAACTCAAATTATGAAGGAAAGGGACATCAATCTAGTTTAATGGCATTTCTGGTCCTATTGTCATCAATTTTTGTAAAACCAGTCTAATTATTTCTAACTTCCTCCACTCTTCAACTTGAACCTTTTCTCCTGAAAGTTTCATGTTGAGGAAATACCTAGATTCTTTCTTAAGCTTATGTATGCACTCCTTGAACTTTTCTTCTTCAAGAGAGAAAGCATCTTTCTTTTATTTTTTTTCACATGGGTAAATTACTCCAGAAGGTATCAATGCTTACAGATAAGTTTATTTAAGGTATCAATGTCGTGAATAGTTAAAAATAGGTATAAGTATTTCACAGAGTGAATCAAATGAGATATTAATGTTTTATATTTTGAATTAATTTTCAATTAACTTTCTATAATTTAACTTTATGGTCAATTATTGATACCTTATTTGACTCATTTTGAGAAATGTTCACTTCTTTTTTTAACTACTCAAAACACTGATACGTTAAATGAATTTATCTCCCAAATATTGATTTCATTTTTTAACCACTTAAAATATTGATACTTTAAATGAACTTATCCTCAAAGACAAAAAAAAAAAAAAAAAAACTTACCCTAGATGTTGGTACCTTTTTATGTAATTTACCTATACTACCAATTTTAGATCCAAACTCACAAAACTCAAGACAAAATTTGAATCCAAAATCATAAAACCTAGGATAAGACAAAAATGAAGAAAGTGAAAAAAGAAACTTAAATCTGTTCAAGTCTTAATGACCTAAATCTTAAAACCTTAAAAACTCAAAAACCCATATTCCTAAGTTTGCAGAAGATGAGTTAAGATATGTTGTTATTGGATGTTGAATGATCCAGAGCACATATACTAATATAAGCTTTGTCCCTTATTTGGTTTTTCCTTCCTCTTCTTCTTTTTTTTTTTTTTTTAATTAATGGTGTAGAATTGGCATGGCCCCACTAGTTATAAACTGCTATTGTTGGCTCGATTCCTAATTTAAGAACTGCCACGAGTTGGTTCTTGATTAAGAATTAACCCATCGTGATGTCTAGTGGTAAAGAAAAGGATACAAAACCTTCAAGGAAAATGAGAAATGGAGGCAAGGTAATTTGAGTGTTTTTTATGAGTTAAAAGAAAGGTAAGGGTTTCAATAGCAATACATACCTAATTTATGTGCTTAAGATGCATCACATTGAATATAACTACAAATTTTGTATTGATGAATTAAATAAGATCTTTAACTATTTTTCTTGTATAGAAGAGAATCGTGATTGTAAATAAAGAATCTAAGCCTGTAAGAAACACTTAGATGGACTTTTTGCTACTGTCTTTTATTTATGTTTACTTATTTTTTTAAATGTAGTCTTGCATTAATTGATTATTAAGTCAAGACCACATAGTTACAATTCTAATTTAATGTGAACTTCTATTCCTCATCATGTTAGGACAACCCCTATATGAAGGATTCCTACTTAATATAATAGTTGAAAAGGCATTTAGCTACATTTTCTTTAAGTGGGTGGTATGTAGGGTAAAAGAAGGACAATTGAAAAAGAATATGGTAACTAGGAAAAATTTTATGGTGAATTATTGAAGCCCTACAATTGAATTAAACTTGGTTACTTAAGACATAAGTTAGGTGGGGATTTTAGAAATACGGTTGTCGAGGTCATTTACAAGTACGTTTTTGTGTTTCAACTTATGTGTGTAGGCTTTAAATTACTAAAGATCCTTAGCATTGACAGTATTTTCTTATATAAGAAATAAACCTACAAGCTGTTGATTTCATGTAACATAGACAAAAACAACAAGATAATTCCTTTATGTTGTTGGTTCTTAAAAATGAACATGTGATAAATTGGTGCATCAATACTTTGTGCTTTATCTTTAATCGATATACTAGAACCAATTTAGTATATGGTACACTCATGTTAGATGGCGCCCTCTATTTGTAGTATAAAAGTTTTGTTTGCACCATATTGTAAGTAACTGTAGCAAGCCCATAAGAGAATACAATACAAAAGAATAGTATCCACCTCAGACCGAAGGTAAAGAAAGATACACCAAATTGAGTATTACATGGTTGAGTTAATAAATCTATTCTTATTTTGAATAAATTGCTACTTCTTATAACAAATTTAAGTACCTTTTCATTCATTAAAAAAAAGGAATATATAGTATTTGGGTTTGGTATAGTTTATGCATTTTGCTAAGATAAAACGTAAGGTTTGTTTCACTCTTAAAGATTGAATTTTATCCATAATATGTCTTTATTGATTTTGTGAACATAAACATCTTTCTTACTTTATAGTCAATGGAAGGTAAACTAAATCTTATTTTATAATTGATGGAGGGTAAACTAAAGTAATTTTTATCACTTTGGTTTTTCACTTAAATACCTCCTCTTTTTGGGCCATGCTAAAACCTTTTGACATAACTTCATTTATTAATTTTCCTCTACAAACTACAAATTTATTCTGTCAAAATTGCTATTGTTATGGTTTATGACACAGGATATATAACAGCTCTGCCACTATCCATATTAATAGGTTGTGAAAAGGCTTAGAAACTTATCAAATTACCAAACACTTACAAGGAATCATCATAAAATCACACAACAATAAGTGGCTAGAAGGAGTATTACTCAAATATGAGTTATAAATTTATAGACATTTTGAAACTAAAACATAATTGAAAAACCTTCAATTGTTTTGTCAACTCTAGCATAAACAAACTATATCTAACAAAACATCCTATCTAACATTCTTTAGGAATCTTAGTAGTTTATGTTGCTATTGTCATCCCTACTATTATAACATGCTATATTTAAGATCATCTCATGGTTTTTAGTCATTTAATTGAAAATAATTCCCATAAGGCATGAGCATAGGTTTGAAACATAACCAAAACCAACACATATGACATATGTATGCCATGTAACATAGTCACAAATAGATACAACAAACACTAATGATGTCATATTTGGTACACATGAATGATTTGCAATAGAATGGATTGAAATGGAATGAGTTTAGGAATGGCAATTCCATTTCTATGTTTGGAAGATTACATGGAATAGAATGGCTAAAAAATGTAATGGTCAGGAATGCCCATAGTAATAAATGCAAAATATGAAAACATGATAGAATAAAAAAGTAATTACACTACACATAATTAATAAGGGTGAAATGGAATCATGATTCCTCCTTCTCAAAAGTGGAATCAAATTCCTCTTCAAAGTCGGAATTGTTGATTCCAAGGAATCATGAATCTTGCTTCTAAAAACGCTTCCAAACACTGAGAAGGGGAATGGAAGTTGGAATCCCGATTCCATTCTAGCCCATCATAATTACAATCTTTAATTAGGAATGATGTACAACATAGTTTTGTTGCCCCTAAACTTAGAGTAGCTCATGACTTTCCAACCTTACATACACACAAAACATAAATATGGATGTACATATAGATAACACATATACATGCATACCTCGAAGCCAAAGACACATTTATCTCATATGGAATTGACCTTGGATCAAACATAAGGATAACCCATCCATTGTAACTGTCCATATAAGAATCCTATAATACCCTTACAACTAAGCTATGGCTTTCTTGTAGTAAACTTACCTGTATTTTAATGATAGATTAGTCATTGATCTGTAAACACAAAGCTTATGAACTCGACAACATCAATGCTTACCATACTACATCACTTTGTATTATGTTACCCCCATCACTTTTCCTTCTTTTATGGTGGGTTGATTCGTCTATGAGGTGGTAATATTGCCCTACATATTTCGAGCTTAGTGTAACCACAAACAACTCTAAATTAGGGTTTCAATATTAATAGATTCATTCATTTACAAATCTAATATGTATAACCATGAAACAAATATTTATACACTTGGGTTGTGCTCATAAAACTCACATTGATTTAATAGACACTCAAATTCTGATACAAACAAATACCATAATTACATATGCGAATTGGCAAACCTACATCTAGGGATTGATTTTCAGCTAACAAAAGTGAATATGAGTTAAGAGACATTATTTAGAACCTTCCAAAAGATAACTCGATGGACCTAGGGTTGAATATAGACTAAACACATGCCAAGAGAAGTAATCAAGTATAAATAAGGGGTGGTAGATTGATTTGGGAAAGATAAGATATGATTAACTAGAGTCATCGTTGGTTGACTAACCTTTAAGAAAACACTTTGGTTGGCCATAGGTAAAGCCTAGTTAATTGTGCATCTTCTTGATCTTAACCTTTAATTTCAAGTCCAAATGAACCTTAAATTGTAGTTTCCTTTAAGTTTAACTTGGGATCCACCCTCCTTCAATTGTAACATTAAGAATTAAACCATAGCATCATTAATCCCAAAACATGAAACTATAGAATTCTTTACACAAAAATATCTTAAATCCATACTTCATGAAGACTTGAACCATAGAAAGTAGAATCGAGACTCTTTATGCTAATTTTGAAACCTTTTCTCTTTTCGTTGATGTGCTATGGTTGGGTTTATAATATAATGTTAGTTTCCTATTGAAATCTTGCATTGTTAGTTTACTTCACCATTCCTCTTATTATTGGTCCATTGGATAGTCTAATTCACCACAATTAGCTTTATAGACTTTGCTCTTATTCTCTATAAGACTTGAACATCTAGACACTTATTTGTTTTCCAAATTAATAATGACTATTGGACTTACAAAATCTAGTATTTATCGACCTTGCTAATAAAAACCACTTATAGAAAATAAACTTGTATTGATTTAGGTGATATAAAGGAAACCATAACAAAAAGGTGTGAGAAAAAAAATATAAATTTTATTGATGATTTTTCCAGACATTATAAAGTATATTTGCTAGGTATAAGATGAAACTTTTGATAAGTTTCTTTTATACAAGTTGAAGTAGAAGATCAATAAAATAAAAAGATTAAAGGAGTTAGATCAAATTGAGGTGGGGAACATATTCTTTTTAATAAATTTTGTGAAAAAGAAGGAAAAAATAGTGATATCTCTCCTCCATATTCACTTTAACCAAATGGCATAGTAAGAAAAAATAAAGAACTTGAAAGCAATGATGAATTCCTTACTTGTTAGTTCTTTTGATCCAACTAGTCTTTAAGGTGAAGACATTTTGTTTGCATACCAATTGCAAAATGGAAGATGATATGGATAGGGGAATTCGAGTAATTTGTAGATCTACTGCTTTATTGTTGTCACGCCCCAAAGAGTACCCTAAAAGTAACAGTTCGTTGCATACTAAACGAGACTTAGGAATCATTACCACAGTCATTCAAAAGTCTTGTATTAGATGCAATGTGTTCCCTTACGACAATAGAATATTTGCGCAATTGGAGACAAATAGTTTAACTTGATGGAATAAGCATAAAAAATACAAACCACAAATATTTAGGATCATTTACAAAATACTAATGGGCATTCTCTCATAATAGAATAATCAGTCCAGGTAATAGTTTTTGACAACAACCTGAGCGTTTAAGGTTTCCTATGGAAGTCTAGCCAAAAACTAAATATAAACTTCTAAGGGAAACTCCTATTCTTACTTTACTTGAGTTGGCCAATTCCCGAGACGCAACCATAGATATGGAAACTGCAACAAAAAGAAGCTGTGGGGGTATAAGCTACGCTAGCTTAGTGAGTAAACACTTCTAGAATATACATATCCCACAAATTACATAGAATCAAGTTGATTTAAACATCCATATGAAATGCAACAACATGGGCATACAAGACATATGATCAACTGAAAATCATATGTTGAATGGATTTACGCTCTCTATTCAGGGTTAGCAGATTAATAAATCTTACAGTACTACCTTGAATTACTGTTATTTTTATGGCTCAAGGGCAACCTATTAATTGTACCATTTTATGGCTCATGAGCAACCCATTTCATTCATACTGTTTATGGATCACGGATAACTAATCATGATTAAATGCACCATCTCCATCGTAAAGTGATTATGTCCATATTACTTATTAATCTGAATAATCAGTAATGCAATTTCATAGATGACCAATCAATTTAAAAAACACTCAAATTCATGGCATATGGACATGCATCAATTAATTACCCAGTTTCGATATGCTTAGCACATTTTTCTTAATACATCAAGATAGCATACATAATCCCATAATTACCCATCATGCATTTCCATTTTTATCTTTGCCTATCATTCTAGTGCAACTGCAACTACAACTACAAGCACAATAAGGAATCGTAATTAGAAAGTATGACTCACTCAGCCATGGTCACCGGTCTCTATTCGTAATAATTTGAAGGAAAGGAATCCTCTGATTTGAAATCACCTAAATGAAAGAAATACCTAAATGAGTATTTCAAACCATAACTAATTTCAACTTATCAAACAAAACTTTCAAGTTCGTAATTTTCGTAGTTAGGGGAAATTCCAACTTAAAACGGCCATAACTTGGTCATTTTAACTCAGAATTTTGCAAATAAGTAGTCGATTTCTATCTACTTCGAAAGATCTATTTATTTATAATGTCATTCCTAATTTTTGAAAACTTTGGGTCTTGAAAAGCTCGGATAAGTTCTGATCAGTAGCTAAAAAAATGTTTCTGAAATTGTTTTGTGAAAACTTATATTGTTCCTACCATGTATATTAAGTGTACATGCAATATCAACAAGTTATTATTATGAATGAAATGTTATGAGCTATCTATATGCATGTTCTTGATGATATTTGGTTAAAAAGAATTTTTAGAAAACTTTTACTTTTCAAAAATTTCAAGAATACTTGATTTGGAAAAACTAGTTTTGTTCCTTGAAAAATCTTTGTTTTTACTAAAATAAAGCCTTGATGACCTATATGCCTAATACCCTTATTATTTTAATAAATTTCTCCATTTAGGTGTTGGAAAATAGATGTTTAAGTGGGAGTCTTACCTAATTATGAATTTTATGAAATTGTTGGTGATGAAAATAGAGTTTGATTTATGTTTTGAAACCTTTCCTTTATTTTAGAATTATTCTTTGATTAAATTCATTCATTCTTGTCATAATTAAGTCCTTACTATACCTATTCCCAAAGGCTTCTATTTTTCAAGTAAAATCTTTATTTTGGGGTTTGAAACTAGGTGCTTAAATATGGTTCTTTTCCAAATCCGAATTTTTGTTAAATTGTTTTGAGGTTATTTCTTAGGTAAAACTCATTTAATCTTTCTAAAATTAAGTCCTAATCAAACCTACTTCTTAAGGTTTCCATTTCTTTAATAAAATTCTTATTTTGGGGTTGGAAAATAGGTGTTTACATATCAACCCTTCCTAATTACGAATTTTAAGTTCTTGTTGGAGTTGAAATAGGTTCTAACTTAACTTTTGTAAACTTTTCTTATTTTGAATGTATCTCTTACTAAAAATAGGTTTAACTCCTCAAAATCATGTCTTTATGATACCTATTTTATAAGCCCTTCATATTTTATATAAAATACTCATTTTGGGGTTGGAAAGTAGGTTTTCAAAATAGGGGTCTTTTTTAAATCCGAATTTAAAAATTGGTTTTTGATGGAAACAAAAATAGATCTTGAGCTTTTGGCAATATTCCCATTAATACTATCATACTACAAGTCTTTTATGTACATAAGACAAGTATTTATGGCATTTATATACTCAAAACAAAATAGATCTATGTTGACTTCCATGTTATGTATGTAAATGCAGGGTAAATATTATGCAGATAAGATTAGTAGTAGGATATATACACAAAAATATCAATATGAGCCATATAGATCAATAATATAGTAAAATATACCAAACAAGTTAAATAAAAAGATCCACAACATTGTGATGGTAAGAATATCATGCTTAAGTGTTTTCACATCCCTTGCATAAAAGCTCATGGGGATTTTGGTGGAATCACACACGTATAATCTTGCTATTACATGTTTTATTTGTGGTAGGGTCTAGATCTATTACCTATTAAGTGTTTGGAATAAGAAAGCTTGAAGGAAAAATTATGTGTGTGAGTGCTAGAGGGATGGGAGGCTCACGACATTAAGGAGGGAGGGAGAGAGGAGAGAAAAATCTTCAAAAGTTGAATTTTGTGAAGGAAGAAAGAAAGTGAAATGGTAAAGGCATAAAGGGGTTTATATAGGAAATTGGATTGGGGTTTTGTGTGGATAAATAAAAGAAGAAAAATAAAACAAATTGAGAGCACAGAGGGGGAGGGTC
The DNA here is from genome assembly GCA_024138025.1 of Combretum micranthum. Taxonomy (NCBI): domain Eukaryota; kingdom Viridiplantae; phylum Streptophyta; class Magnoliopsida; order Myrtales; family Combretaceae; genus Combretum; species Combretum micranthum. Next base: position 72,171 of record JAMXBD010003269.1, read on the forward strand.
ATGCCGGTTTGGAGAGAGAGGGAGGGAGAGAGAGAGAGATATGTGTTTTGTTTTGTGTAATTTTTCAAATTTAATTAAGTAATTTAAGTAAAAAAAATGTACTGGAAAAGTAAATTGTAAGGAATATGATGTAAGGTTATAAGAATAGGTTGTAAGGATGTACGAATAGGGTATGGTTGGTTGTACTTGGTGAATAGTGATGATTAGAAATAAAAAAAGTATATTAGACAATTAAATTACTGGAGTAATGTAAAAATACACTAAAAAAGACTATAACTGTAATTTTTATAAATCGAAAAAAATCTTATAATTATATTTTTGCATTCGTCATTAAATTTTGATTCTAATGAGTCATATGAAATATTTTTCTATTTTCGAATCCCAGGGACCGGTTTTTGAAAACAGATCCCGATCGAGTTCAAAACAGATGAATTTTTCCAAAATCTGATCTTTTTATATTTTGATATATTATTTAGGACTATATTCTAGAGCTAACTTATTTTTATTGTTCCGGGGTTTTGATCTTGGTATTGTCGGACTTAGGGTTCCTAGGTTCCATACTAGTCTTAGGTATTCTTTTAGGGTTTCGGTTTCCAGTTCCAATTTTCGAAATCAAGTTCGGTTTGCTAAGAAAATGGGGGCTTACAATTGTGATCTAGGGTTTATAGTATTTTTCGAGTTTTTATGATTTAAGAATATTGAAATTGAGAAGCGATATAGGCAATCAATCCTTAGATATGACACACCAAGTCATAATTGAACTAATTGTTCTATTCTATCGATATTACGCACGATAAAAAGAAACAATAAAGAATGACCTTGAAAAGAAAACTAAATCTTACCCAAGAAACAATTGGTCACAAGGAAAATACATTGTTCAAGAGGACAAAAACTTCATAGTGATGCTAAACAAATCACTAATAACCCTGTATACTCCCACAAGTTGAGTAAGGGTAAATATGGAAACTATAAAACAAACAAATAAAAATAGGAAACAAATGCACTACATAGTGCAAAGATAGGGGTGGGTATCACCTTATCGGTCACGGACGTGACACATGTCGTGATCCCCTCGGATCTAATTTCCTCTTCCCATAACAACCAATCATGGTTGTGATTTGCCTAGTTATGGCTAGCATTTTACGTGCGATGACGCTTGTTATCTCCTTGGGTCTCCGAAATTTTTGATGATGACATGATAATGCCCTTGATCACGGATGCGATGTCAGTAACATAAAGATAAATAAGTTATGAATAAGGGTAATATGGTCAATTTATCTAAGTATAATGGTATTTTGATCATACATAGACACATGATGAAAGATGGAAATTTTACAATGAACATCAGATTTAACACCATTGGCATAGGATGCAACGCAGCCGACGTACGTTGCTGTGGCTTAGGCAATGTAGAGCTGGCGTTGGATTGAAGAGGAATCGAGTAAATATAAGGTACATCGCCAATGTATATAGTACGCCACCAGTGTTGGGGTATAACCCACTGGTGTACATGTCGGTGTACGCTTGATGAAATATGACTTGATACGAATGGTAAGCTGATACGACGCCAGTGTTTACGTCTACACTGTCGGCGTATGTTATAAAACTGCCAGCGTATGTTTGTGAAGGAGCTAAAAAGTTGCACGAACTCTTTTATATTCATCCTTTGTTGTCCATGCCAAACATACTCCTAAACCTAAGTTTTCTCTCTGTGAGTGTTCATACCAAGCCAAGGGGATTCAGAAATACAGATCAAGTAATCATATCACTTTTCCCTTTCTAGGATTTCATAGATCTTTTAGTTTTCTTAGGGTTTTTCTTTTGTTTTGAAGGGGAAGTTGGAGAAAACCTTAGTTTTCTTGGAGATCTGGATAATTGTTGTTTAAGGAGGATTTCAGACCAAGTTTAGGTAAGTATTTTAATGTTTTGATCTTTATGATTTCATAAAAGTAGTTGTTGTTGATTTATAGTATTAGGCTTTGGATGGAGTTCTAGGGTTCAGAGAATTTTTGGTGGAGATTGGTTCCATTGGAGGAATTTGTATTTCAATAAAGAAAAAAGGTGTAGATTGATGTTTATTTTTGAAATTAGGGTATTAGATGATATATGAGATTAGGGGTTATTTGATGGTGAATATTATTGTAGTTGTTTCTATTCATATTATCAGGTTTCGTTAATTGGGGTTGTGTTATTAAGGAGAGGAGATTTGGTGATTTAGAGTCCTGTTCTTTGGATATTGATTCAGGTACGACCTTACCTTATTTGCTTTATGTGCTTGTAGGCTTAGAATTGCTTGTTGTATGTGTTGTAGGGTTAGAATATCAAATCAATTTAATTTTTATCTGGCTTATTAATTTGTTTTGCTGCTTGTGATTGGCTACAATTAGTAAAAACCGTGTAGAGTGAGGTACTAACGCTGGCAACATGATGATCCTTGTGTAGCGTTGTCCCAAGTGGAGTTGCACCTGGAGATGATTATGGTAGATTAGGTTTTGACAGTATGGTCGTGGGTGTGTGGGAGATCCCTGACACCAATATATGTATAATTACCAATTTTCTATATGCTTATTTTTATAGAGTCATGAGTTACTCCAGATCTGGAACTAGATGCATATGGCTTTGAATTTTGTTGCTTGTCGGCTAATCACAGATGATAAATGGTGTTTGTTGCATTAGAAATAGTGGCATGTGATTATATATGCAGTGTGTGCATATGCATTTGTATGTGGTCTAGTGTATAGGCTTTTTCCTCATTCCTTTCATTTTTCAAGAATAGGAGAAGATTAAGTGATCTATAATCTTTCAGGATATGATATCTTTGTTGATCAAGGGGAGGACGATAGTCGATCAGACTACCTTGCTGATGTCTAGGATATATGGATTGAATTAGAATAAGATGAAGACTTGATCTGTCACGCCCCAGCGGGTACCCTAAACGTGACAGCCTGCCATACGCAATATTAAAACTTAAGAATGACTACCTCAATCACTCGAAAGCTTTCATATTAGTACAAGGCGTACATTCACAACAAAAGGAGATCAGTGGAGTAATACATTTTAAGATATTGGCAGCGGAACAAGCAAAATAACACTTAATATATTTCATTAAAATAGAAAGCCTTACAACTTCTAAGGGGCATTCCCCTGATAATAACAACATGGTCTTGCTAACAATAGCTAGAAGATTTTAGAAGAAATCTACTCTAAGACTACCAAATAGAATTCCTCCAAAAGCTTCTCAAAATAAAGATTCTACCCGGGTGTTCAAGATGGTCTCGAGTGCAAAAAGATAATCCTGCAAAGTCAAAAGTCTATAGGAGTATAAGCATGACTTGCTTAGTGGGATATCCCTTACGCAAAAGTACTCATAACAAGCAATCAAGCAAGTTTATTAATCAAGCATATGCAATGCACAACAACCATATGATTAAGCAGTACATACGACTAGCCGGTTTCGTATGTGTGATGGATTTACCCCTCCATCGGTGGTTAGGGAATGCTTTGAACTGGGTCCCGAATGACCTCCTTAAAGTTGCGCGCATCTTGGGATTCCAACGAACTGTACTACTAGTCCCCGGGCTTTCCTTACCCAAAGCGATCGATCCGGCTCGGCTACAACTTGAGACTGTATTCCCCGAACGTCCTAACTCTCAAGATTGTAGCAAGGTAGCTTACCTTTCCGGTCCCACGCTGAGGAGTAGTAGCAAAATTTCGAAATGATATTCTAAGTGATATGCATGAGCAATTTATTATATGGGGATTTCAATATGACATTAAATCATTTTAAAGCGATCAAACGATATTTGCACACATAACAGTACATACATGGAAACATTTATATCAATCACAGATTTGATTTCGATATACTTATCATTTCTTGATCGCATATAACAATTCACATACATAATTCCCATGGTAACCCGCATGCATATCAATTTTATCTTTTCCTAACATCTAGTGCTCTATTCTGCAAGCACATGCGCGAATACATAAACGTAAAGGAAATTCACTCGTCCATAGCGTTCTTCTAGGAATCGAAGTAATCCTCGGGGAAGATAAGATCTTCATCCTCGACACCTAAGCAAAAGAAATACTCGACATGAGTCTTTCATCCAAGATCTAATCAAACTCTATAATTCTATCTTATTGAATTCGTCAAAATTCGCATGAATGGAAATTCCAATTTAAAATAGCCATAACTTGCTCATTTTAGCCCAGGATTTCGCATATTATATATCGATTTCTACCTACTAGAAAAGATCTATTTATTTCTAAGGTTATTTTTATCAAAAGAAGTTATTTGGATCTCAGAATAGTAATGTACAGATTTGATACGAATTTCCAAAAATAGAGTTTTCAAACTTTCTCATTCAAGAACTCCTTGTACAAAAATATAGATATTTTGCATGGTTAAAAAATCCTTTGATATATATATATAAATATATATATGCTCAAACTATATGCATGAATTTAGTAGTGTTGTCTCAACAATATTTTTTGTAAAACAATATGTCTTAAAAGTGAGATAATCTTTAAGACTTGAAAAGGCATTAGTTTTGTTTGAAAAATTTCCTAAATTATCATAATGAGTATTTCCTTCTTTAGCTCCATTTCTTAGTTATTGAGAATAATTAAATTTTCAAAAAAATTTTAATCGTTTAAGATTCCCATAACTTTATTTCTATTGGTTTGGAAAACATAGTTTTTCTAAATATTCATGGTTATATGTTCTAAAGTTTTTCTAAAGTTGGATCCACTTCAAAAGAATAAATATCAATAATTTTATAGTTATTTATTATTTTTTTCCTAAGTAAGGCTTATCCTTAGAAAGGTTATTTTTGTAAAACTTGTTTAGACTTTAGTATTCTAGGTTGTCGGTAGAAAACTTTGATAAATGATTTAAGAAAACTCTTAGTTAAATCAAGAATTTAGTTTAAAGAAACTTTATTGGTTTAAAAGAGATTTTGTGATAACTTTATTTTCATTGAAAGAAAATACCATATATTATTACTAAAACTTGAGCCAATCTTATCTAACTTTAAAAAAATATTTATTAAGATAAAACTTTAAGTTTTTATGGAGAAATCATTCTTTATGTGACAAAAATTTATTTTTAAAGAGAGTTTATTTTTATTACTTAAGAAAACTCATTTTCATTATGGTTTGACACAATTAACAACATGATCATGCATGAATGAGAATATGTAATTATGAGAAATATAAAAACAACATAAATAAGGTAAATTATATAAGAGCATAAAAGTAAAGTAAAGTATTGGGAACCTTAGCTTCATCAAGTATCCCGAGACTAAGAATAGACTAGTCCTCAAAAGAAAAGAAAAGCAAAGAAAGAAAGAAAATTGTTTTGACTTGATATGGACAAGTCTAAGACTAGAAAAACTAGTCTTAATAACAACATGAAATAAATAAATTGCTAACTTGAAAGTAAATAAATAACAAATGAGCTTATATGCTCTAAATAAATATATATACATAAATAAATAATACTTTATATAAGTTAGGTTAGAACAAATAATAATAATAACAATAATCAACAATATAATAACATAAAGAAAAGAGTAAACATGAACAAAAACAAAACATGAATAAATTGTTGCTTCTCTAACTCAATGAGTCTAACAAACATACACTAAACTCATGTTAAGTTATATGAACATGATGAGTATATGAAAGAAACTTTTACCTAAGGTTTATTGTTGGTTGAAGAAGAAAAGAATGGGTTGCAGTATTATGTGGGAATAGGTTTTCTAAAGAAAATAGAGAACTTGAGAGAGATTTTGGGAGAGTTTAGTATGAATTGTGTTGTGTGAAAGAATGAAGGAGGAAGGGGGTATTTATAGATTTTTGAGTGGAAATTAGATGTAATTAAGTAAAATGGAAAAGAAAATAAATTGTGATGAATGGGGAAGAGAGGGGCGCCGGTTTGCTTGTTGCAGGGGGAGAAAATTGATTTGTTTTGTTTGTTTTGTAATAAAAGAAGTAATTGTAAAGTGTGATGTGATTAAAGTTGTATGGGGAAGGTAAATGTAAGGCATAGGTATGATAGAGTGTAAGAATAGAGTATAAGAAAAAGTAGAGATAAGTGAATAGTAATGAAAAAAAAATACTATGAATACTATACTAGACAATTAAAATAGCGGTAGTAAAGAAAATACGCGTAAATAAACTATATTTGATATTTTTAGTTACCGAAAAATTCTAAAACTGATATTTTGGAAAACCTTATATTTTACGAATCTATTGGTGTTGTCGAAATATTTCACCATCCGATGCACCAGGGCACGGTTTTCGAAAACTGATCCCGTTTGGATCCGAAGGACACTAGAAAAATTATGAATATGATATTTTTAAGCTTTCCTATATTATTACGAACTATATTCCACAGTTATCTCAATTTCATTTTCTAGGGTTTAGGAACACGGGATTGCCGGATCTAGATTCACTAGACTAAACATAGAATTAGGTTAACTTTAGGTTTCGTTTTGACTTCCGGTTCTAGAGTTTTCTTATATTATCGAAAAATCTAGGGCTTACATGATCATAAATTTACGTTTTTATTAGAATGTTTTGAAGCTTTTCTTTTGTGCTATAAATTTGGTTATTGTGGCTATCGTTTATGCCAACTAGGTTATTTGAAAGTTAATTTTAATAGTATCTTATAATAGGTACCTTTATGTGAGTTTTGGAGGTTTATATTATTGTTCATTTGTGGTTTACAATTTCTAGTGTTGGCATGTTCTTCTAAAGAGAAGACATGTGACGTTGTAATGCTTTTAGATTAGGGCATTACAGCTTAAGTGGCATCAGAGAAATAGGTTTTGATCGTATTAGATCTAAATTGTGAACTCCTTAGGATGGTGAGCAATGATGAGTGGTAGATGGGTTAGAGTTGCCTTTAGTATATATGTGTTGTGATTATAGTATTTACGATGTGTTGATCCTTATAGCATGTTATAACCTTATTCTTATGTGTTATTTTTTAATCTATTATTATGCCTCCAAGAAGAAGAGTACCTGATGTGGGTTCCTCCAGAGTTGGAGAGGAGGATGAGAATAGAGGGCAGCCACAGAGAATCGGATGCATCGGAATCAAGATTACCACCACCATCACCTTCACTTGTAGGACAACAAGTACCAGTGGATGCTGCATAGCTTATGCAGGCTGTGAATACTCTTTGGGAGTAGTCACTTAGTAACAACAAGATATGAGACATAATATGTAAATCATTCAAGCTAGTGCTAAGGCGTGGAGACAAGAGAACCAGAGGATCAATGGCAAGGTGGCAATGGTGCAAAACCTACAGATGTGCTTAGTATCAATAAGTTTGTTAATTTGGTTTATAAATTTGAGCCAGTACCAAGAAAGCCTCTTGATGCCCAACTATGGATGGAGGAAGTTAAGAAAATGTTTGCTGCTTTGGATATTCTAGAGAAGAAGAAAGTAGAGTATGCCTCTTATTTGCTAGTTGGAAGGGCTAATAATTGGTAAATGAGTACCAAAAGACATGTGGTTGACACGATTACATGCAGATGTTCTGGTAAGCTTTCTACATGGAATTTTTCCTTGACAGTGTGAAGCAGAATATGCTTCAAGAGTATTATACCCTACAACAAGTAGTTGTCAGTTAAATAGTATGAAGTAGAGCTGCATAAATTGATGAAGTTTCTTCCTGATCCTCTAAAAGAAAGTGACGAGGCTAACGTTAGTAGTTCATTACAGGACTATAACCTGAGATACAATATTAGGTTAATTTGATGGTCTTGACCAACTACTTAGTAGTGGTCAATAAGGCTAAAACTGTAGAGCAAGGTCTGAATAAAATGAAAAGTCGTGAACCACAGGAGGTCAAATCTTCTTGGAGAAAAGACCAGCTTCTAGTATTCTGAACCCAAGACAAAGGTAAGAGGCCTTTCACACAGCCTTTCAGATCAGTAGTGTCGAGTGTTGAGAAGAATGTATTAGATGTCTTGGACCATCTCAAATACTAGTTATGTGTGAGTACCTAGAAGTTTTTCTAGAAATTTACCAGGATTACCACCAGAGAGAGAAGTGGAATCCTATATAATTTGGTGCCGGGTACTATACCTATTTCCAAGACACCATATCGCATGGCTTCTACAAAAATTGCAGAGCTCAAGGTATAGATGGATGATTAGCTAAATAAGAAGTTTATCAGACCCAGTGTTTGACTTGGGGAGCTCCAATTCTATTTGTAAAGAAGAAAGATGGAAGCATAAGATTATGCATAGATTATAAGGAGCTAAATCAAGTGACAATCAAGAACAAGTACCCTCTGCCAAGGACAGATGACTTGTTTGATCATCTGGTAGGAGCAAATGTATTTTTGAAGATAGTTTTAAGATCAAGGTGCCACCAGTTGAGAGTTAGAGCAAAGGATATCAAAAGATAACGGTTCGGACCAGGTATGAACACTATGAATTTGTTGTCATGCCTTTTGGTCTCATGAATGCACCAACAATTTTTATGGATATCATGAATAGAGCCTTTAGAGACTATTTGGATTCATTGTAGTAGTATTTATTGATGTGCTAGTGTACTCCAAGTCAAAAGAGGAACATGAAGAACATCTAAGATTGGTTCTGACTAGACTGCAAGCAAGAAAACTGTGTGCCAAGTTTTCAAAATGTGAGTTCTTGTTAGAACAAGTGGCTTTCTTAGGGGATGTTGTTGATGGTAATGGAATTTTAGTTGACCTTGAGAAAGTAAAAGCAGCAGCAATGGCCAATACCTAAGAATGTGTTAGAATCAGAAGTTTTTTGGAATGGCGGATACTACAGATGTTTGTGGAAGATTTTTCCAAGATTGCAGTCCATTAACCAAATTGACACAGAAAGGAGTGAAGACTGTGAAAACAATTTCCAGCAGTTGAAAGCAAGTTAGTGTTGCTCCAGTGTTAGCCTTACCTGTGAATGGTAAGGAGTATGTTACTTGCAGCGATGCCTTAATTCAAGGTTTTGGTTGTGTGTTGATGCAAGGAGGTAGGGTAATAGCATATGCTTCCAGACAACTGAAACCCTATGAGAGGAATTATCCAACACATGATTTGGAGTTAGCAGCAATTGTGTATCCCTTGAAGTTATGGAGGCACTATCTTTATGAGAAAGATGCAGAGCGTATACAGATCATAAGAGCTTGAATTATATTTTTACCCAGAGAGAGTTAAAATATGAGAGAGAAGATGGTTGGAACTTATCAAGGACTATGTTATAGATATTTAGTATCACCCTGGGAAGTTAAATGTTGTAGCAAACGCCTTGGTAGGAAGAGAGTTGAGAATCTTATGGCTTTGGTTTCTTCTAAAAGACATTTGATGGATGATGAGAAACTTTAAGTTGGAATAGTAACCAGACAAGTGGGTACAAGATTGGCAAATCTGCAGATCCAACCTACTCTAATTGAAAGAATTAAAGCATCACAAGTAGATGATCCATTTAAACCCCTAGATTTTATGCCGAGATTAAGCTTAAACCTTAGAATTAGAAGTTAATCAAAAATCTTAAAAGTCAACAAAGTCATAACAAACCTTAGTGTTTAAATTCGGCAATCACACGTTCTTAACCCAAGAAATAAAATCAAGATAATCATAGATTATAGTCTAATAATAAATAAGTGGAATATAAAAAGACTAAACTTGCCAAAATTAAGTTCGTTTCGGACCCGAACAGATCGGTTTTTGAAATTAGGGCTCAGATACGCAAAATAGTAAAAATATTCTGATAACACTATTAGACTCGTTATAATATAAAGATTCATAAAATAACAATTTTAGAATTTTTTGATAACTAAAAATATCAGATATAGATTTTTATACGTATTTTATTTACTACCGGTAATTTAATTGTTTTGTTTACCATTTATTACTGTTCACCATTATTCATTTATCTTTACTTTTCCTTACTATCTACTCTTACAACCTATACACTTATTTTCTTATAATTTGTATTTCCAATACAACTTCACATCTTTTATATCTTACTTTTCATTAACAAATATATAAAAAAATAAAATTCTCTCTCCCTCTCCCTCCTTGAAGTAGTGCTAGCCACCCCTATTCCTCTCTATTTTTTTTATTTTCAATTTATTTTAATTACTACAAATTACCCTCTACTTTTCGCTATAAATACCACTTTTCCCTCCACTTTTTTCACACCTTTCATTCACTACCAAAGTTATCCTAAATCTCTCCAAAATCCTCTTCACAAAGTTCTCTTTACAACTTTCTCTCCAACTTTCTTTTTCTTCTCTCCAAAACCAATAGGTAAAAATTTCAAGCTTTTCTTTATGTTCGTATAACTTAGTATGAGTATAGTATGTTTTTCTAAACTCATAGGGGTTAAGAAAGCAACAATAATTCATGCTTTGTTCTATTCATACAAAATTTATACATAATATTTTTATTAGATTGTCCTTATGTTCATGTAACTTAGCATGAACATAATGTGTGTTTTCTAAACCCGTAGGAGTTAAGAAAGTAACAATATATTCATGTTTTGTTCTTGTTTATACATAAATTCTATTGTTATTACACCCATTATGCTTTTATTATTATTGCTCTTATTATCATGCTTTTTCTTTTCTTTCTTTTCTCTTTTTTTTTGGAACTAGTCTATTCTTAGTTCTATGAAGCCTTGATGAAGTTAAAGCTCCCAATACTTGACCTTATGTATAATGCTTATTTGGTTCTTATATTTCTATCTTTCTTTACCTTGATTATTCTCATCCTTCATATGGCTACATAATCATATTCATGCATGACCATGTTGTTATTGTCTTAGAAAGAGATTCTTTCTTTAAAATAAGGTTAAACTCTCCTTAAATAAACTTTATCACTTAGGGAAGATTTTTCCTCAAAGATTTAAAAAGTTTTGTTTTAATAAACTCTCTTAAAAAATTTAGACAAGTTATCGTAAATTTTGACATTGATATTATGCAAAGCTCTTCAAGGTTTAACTAAGTAACTCATCACTTTCCTTTCAAATTTTTAAGAAAACTTCAACATTGACATTGATAATTCATTATTGTGCTAATGTTTCTTGAAAATTAATTTATAAATTTTTAACAACTTCATGATAAAAACCAAGAACTAGACAAGTTTTAAAGTTAAGGTAAAATCAACTTATAAGTTTAAGAAACCCACTTAGAGAAATAAAAATTTGCCAACAACCTAAGAAAGTAAATTTTTAAATGGTAAACTCAATTTTTAATTAATAGAATAATATAAATATACTATCAACACAACTAAAAAATATTAGGTACTACTAATAACTTGAGTGGATTTTTGAAAACTCTTTTTTTTAATTACTAGAAATAAAAATTAGTAGATAACTTAAAGGACCAAATTTTATTTTAAATTAAATTACCTTTGAAAGAGTTAGGAAACAAAAATATGGGAAGAAAACACTTATGTATGATAACCCAAGAATTTATAGTCTTCTTTCAAACCACTTGAATAGAAAATTTTCAAAGTCAAAATTTTCAAACCTATAAGATAAGTTGTTTTATGAAAAATAATTGTTGAGACAACACCAATAGAATCATGCATAAAATATGAGTCTATTTATGTATCAAAAAGGACTTTCCCAAAAATATACTTTGGATGAAGAAAAGTTTGGAAAATTTGTATTTTTAAGGGCTGGGAAATTCGTGGTGAATTTGTACCCTACTGTTCTAGGACCAAAATTACTCTTTATGGTAAAAATAACTTTAGAAATAGATATATCTTTTTGAGTAGGTAGGAAATGACATATAATTAGCAAAATTTCGAGTTAAAATGAACGAGGTATGACCATTTTAAGTTGGAATTTCCACAAATCCGATTTTACCACAAATAGAAGATAGATTTAGAAAATTGGAGTAGAGATTCCATGAAAGGCTCATTGTTGGGTAATTTTTCTTGTTTAGGTGAAGGAGGACCCGATATCGCTTTTCTAGAGGACTACTTTTATTAGGAGCGATCGCCATAGAGTGAGTTATTCCCTTACTATTTACTTTTCCTTGTATGTACTTGTAAGTAGTAGCAATAGAAATTAAGGAAAGATAAAAATGAAATATCGTGTGAATTTAATACATGTGGTATGTGGTGTTTGTTGAATAAAAGATAAGCATATCGAAAGGAGAATTGATGAATAATTTATATGATCTCTTGTAACTGTATGGTGAATATTGTTTGACCACACTTAACTTGAAATTAACAAATATTCAGAAAAAAAAAATCAATATGATTCATGCATGACACGATGTGAGTTACACTACATTTTTCGCTACTATTCTTTGTGTGGGGAAACGATGAGTTGTAGTGGTGGCTAGTAGTAGCCTAGAAGTCTGCATGGGTAAGTAGGAGTTGGAAAGTCTACAAAATATGATGGTCGTACGGGCTGGTAACCACTAACCCCAGACATGGAGGGCAAAAATCTGTGTTACACATGGTTTCCGGTTAATTGTGTATATTTGTTTGCTCATATGATTGTTGCATATTCATATGCTTGCCTAATTACTTGTATGTTTTATGGAAACGTTTTGAATAAGGGAATTTTCTCACTAAGCTAGTTTTGTTTATATCCCTATAGCTTTTTGTTTTAGTTTGATTACTTGAGGTTGGCACCAAGAAGCCTTATTTGCCAAGTACAAGCCAAAGCTACTAGGAGCTTTTGGAAGAAGTTTGCATATTTTAGTTTTTGTGTAGATTTCTAAGAAAAACCTCTATAATAGACTTTTGTTACAAACATATATGTTATTTTGTTGGCTTAGATTAGTAAGACTTTAAGTATGGGGAAATGCCCCTAAGAGTTGTAAAAATTTGAACTTAATGAATATTACATGTTATCTTTATAAACTCTTGCATGCTTCTATTATTTACTTAAACGTGATACCCCTTTGGAGTTTCATACTATCTTGAAAGCACGCCTTGCATGTGATATTGAAGCTCTTGCGTGACTAAGATTGTCATTCATTAGTTTTAATATTATGTGCGGCGGACTGTCACGTTTAGGGTAACTTTTGGGGCATGATAATCCAGGTGTACATGAAATAAAGAAGATAAAGGAGATTGGCAGAGCACCTGAATTTCATGTTGATGAAGAAGCTGTTATAATATTTAAAGGAAGATTTTGTGTGCCAGAACAAGGAAACCAGAAGAAGGAATTATTGAAAGAGGTTCACTACTCTAGTTATTCTATACATCTTGGAGGGAACAAGATGTATCCGAATTTGAAGAAGCCATATTGGTAGAATAACATGAAGAAAGAGAAAGCAGAATATGTTTTCAAGTGTTATACATGTCAGTTGATCAATATTGAGCATAGGAGACCAGCAGGTGAATTGAAGCCTTTGCTAATACTTCAATGGAAGTGAGAGCACATAACTATGGACTTTGTTTTTGTTCTACCCAGAACCAGAGAAAGATTGGATTCGGCATAGATGATTGTTGATAGGCTTACTAAAGTATCTCACTTTATAATGATCAAAAGTGGGTGTACTATGGAAAGGTTAGCAAAGCTGTACATCAAAGAGATAGTAAGGTTACATGGAATACTAGTAACCATTGTGTTAGACAAGGATACCAGATTTATTGGAATATTGTGGAAAAGTTTGCATCAAGCTTTGGGCACTAAAATTGTTTCAGCATAGCCTATCATCCTCAAACAAATGGATAATATGAGAAAACTATTTAGATTATGGAAGACATGTTGAGGGCATGTGCATTGGATTTTAAAGGTAGTTGGGATGGGCACTTGTCATTGGTTGAGTTTTCTTACAAGAACAGCTATCAAGCATTAATTGGAATGCCTCCATATGAAGCTTTGTATGGTAGGAAATGTAGATCACCAATCCATTAGGATGCAGTAGGTGACAGACAAGTTTTGGGATAAGAATTGGTGCAAGATGCTATTGACAAAGTCAAATTGATTAGACAAAAGTTGCAAGTAGCCCAAAGTCATTAGAAAATCTATGCTAACAAGCAAAGATGACTGTTGGAATTTCAAGTGGGAGAGCATATTCTGTTGAAAATATCACCAAATAAGGGCGTTGTCAGATTTAGCTTGAAGGGTAAGTTAAATCTTAGATATGTGGGACCATACAAGATTCTGGAAAGGATTGGCTATGTGGCATATAGATTAGCTTTACCGCCCAATTGGAAGGAGTACACAATGTGTTCCATATATCTATGTTACGAATGTATGTTAAAGATCCTGAGGAGATAGTAGCTTTGCAAAATGTTGGAAGTACAACCAAACCTAACTACAATCGAAAGGCTAGTGAATATTGTAGACACCAAAGAAAAGATCTTGAGAAGAAAAGTGATCAAGAATGTAAAGTGGTCAAATCATTCAGAATGAGAAGCTACTTGGGAACTTGAAGAGGAAATGAAGATAAAATACCCAGAGCTTTTCAACAATCCAGGTAACTTTCAAGGACGAAAGTTCTTTTTAGGAGGGGGGAGATGTAATATAAAGATAAATAAGTTATGAATAAGGGTAATATGGCTAATTTATCTAAGTATATTAGTATTTTGATCATATGACAAACACATGATAGAAGATGGAAATTTTACATAGAACATCGGCTTCAATGCTGCTGGTGTAGGATACAATGCAGCTGACATATGTTGCTGTGGCTTAGGCAGTGTAAAGCCGGTGTTGGATTGATGAGGAATCGAGTAAATATAAAGTATGTTGCCAGTATATAGAGTACACCGTCAGTGTTGGGGTGTACATCGCCAATGTTGGGGTGTATACCACCGATGTTGGAGTGTACACTGTCGGCACACATGCTAGCATATGTTTGATGAAAAATGACCCAAGATGAATGGTAAGCTGATACACTGCCGGTGTTTACGTCTACACTACTGGCGTACATTGTAAAATTGCTAGCATATGTTTGCGAAGGAGGTGAAAAGTTGCACAAATTCTTTTAAATTCATCTTTTGTTGTCCATGCCAAACATACTCCTAAACCTAAGTTTTCTCTTTGTAAGTGTTTATAGCAAGCCAAGGGGATTTGCAAGTACAAATCAGGTAATCAAATCACTTTTCCCTCTCTAGGATTTCATAGATCTTTTAGTTTTCTTAGGGTTTTTCTTTTGTTTTGAAGGGAAAGTTGGAGAAAACCTTAGTTTTCTTAGAGATCTGGATAATATTTGTTTAAGGAGGATTTCAGATCAAGTTTAGGTAAGTATTTTAATGTTTTGATCTTTATGTTTTCATAAAAGTAATTTTGTTGTTGATTTCTAGTATTAGGCTTTGGATGGAATCTAGGGTTCAGAGAATTTTTGGTGGAGATTGTTTCCATTTGGAGGATTTTTGTATTTCAATAAAGGAAAAAGGTGTAGATTGATGTCTATTTTTGAAATTAGGGTATTAGATGATATATGAGATTATGGGTTATTTGATGGTGAGTATTATTGTAGTTGTTTCTATTCATATTATTAAGTTTTGTTAATTAGGGTTGTGTTATTAAGGAGAGGAGATTTGATGATTTAGAGTCCTGTTCTTTGGATATTGATTTAGGTACAACCTTACCTTGTTTGCAGTATGTGCTTGTAGGATTAGAATTGCTTGTTGTATGTAAGCCCCGAAAAATTTCAATAAATAATTCCAAAATGAACTTCGAAAATAAACCCTAAAAATCACTCCAAATTAAAACCGAATTTCGACAAGTCCTAAATCACGAACGAATCCAAAAATTTCTTAATCATGTGAAAATGAAAATCCTTAAAAATAAAATAAGAACTCAGTGGTCTTCAAATTCAAAACCACGACGTACAAAAATTTCCATATTTAGCTTCGGCTTGTAAAATCGGGTAATATAAAGCCCAAAAACAAATTATTAAAAAGTAAATAATGATTAACTTTCGGAAATGAAACCCAATTCAAGAATTCCGAAAACGTTAAAAGATATTAAATACTTACAAAAATAAAATTTAAAATAAATTCCTCAAATCAAATACGTTGTATAAACATAAAATATCAGTTTCCAAATTGGCAAGGATCTAAACCGGAAAAATCACCCGGAAACCCTAATCGGAATACAATAGCTTAAGTTCGGCAGTCTAGCGCCCTTAACCCTAGAGGCCGAGGTGTAGTTTAAATAAGTAGAATAGCTCATACTAATATAAGTTTGTTTAAAAATATAAGATTGGTAAATTTTTGACCTATCTCGAACCCGTTCAGATACAGACTTTGAAAAGCGTGTCCCGGGGCTCGAGATATCAAAAATATACCATTAGTACAGTTAGACTCGTAATTTTTAAGATTTCTAAATATATCAGTTATATAATTTTTCGGATTATAAAAGTTACAGTTATAACCTTTTTGTCGTATTTTCATTACTACCAGTAATTAATTAGTCTTTTGCACTATTCACTTTTATTTCTTTACACAATTTTATTATTCTTATAATGTATACCCCGGGTTTCCTAGTAATCGAGCAAACTTCGAAAACTGGAAAATGAAACCCTAAACCGGTTTAGTTCAAAGCGTTATGAGAAAGACTTAGAAACCCATATTCGGCTTTTCTTCGGTTTCATATCAAAAGAAATTTTATAAAATAATTTAATATGGAATATTGTTTTAAAGTATATTTTAAACCATGGAAATTTTTTATTTCAAAAAATTTTCTATCCCGGGCCTTCCCGAGCTCCATTACGGAAAAGCGAGCCCTAGAACTAGAAACTCAGAAAAATATTCCGGAATACTCCTTAGAACCGAAATTTTATAAGGATTTCAAAAATATAAGTTTTATAATTTTCTGGGCCATAAAAATTATAGTTATAACTTTTTTTCCGTATATTCTTTATTACATGTAAAGTAGATGTCTTGTCTACTATTTGCCACTATTCACAAGTACAACCTATGACTACTATTTGTACACCATATATTTGCAACCCTTACCATCACTCAATCACTTCCTTTCCAAAGACTTTTTGTCTTTAATTATTACTACAATTTATGACATTTGATGTGCAAGTTATCAAGACAAATCAATCAAAAATCAATTCTTCCCTTCCCCTCATGCATTGACCGACGTGAAACCCAACCCCCCCCACCCCCCCCCCCCCCCCCCCCCCCAACAAGCTCCATTGTGCAATTTTTTTAAAAATAAACTACATTTTCTCTCTCTTTCTTCATTCTTTCACTTTCAAACTTTTACGAAGGTAAAAAGCTCCCAATTCTCTCCCTCTTTTCCCCTCCTTGCCGTGACCCAAGGCCTCCCACACACACACAACTTGTTTCTTTTTCTTTTATCTCCTATTTTACTCTAATAAATGAACTTTTACTCCTTCTACTCATAGATCTTTGTAATGGCTAGGTTATTCTTGGATATTTCCAACTATATGTCCCCATGATCTCTTGATAGGGACAAGGAAATATCAAAACAAGAATATCAAACCATCACAAAGTAGATCTAACATTTAAAGGAGCTTTCATGCCAAAAGCTTTATGATCATTCATCAAAAAGTGTTTTGAACAAAAGGTCTTTTATAAAAATGTAGTTTTTATGTTTTCAAAACCTATTTAAGCACTTGATATAGTAGATCTACCATCTTACATTCATATGCATGTAGGCATTTAAGATCTCACCATTATTTTGAGTTTATGTGCATTAATGGTCTTCAATGCTTTTGTCGTTAGTAAATCACCTTGCTAGTATATAGATCTATAGGTAGATGAGTTAATAAAACCAAAAAGGAAAACACTTTTCAAGAAATGAGTTAGTGTAAATTCGGATGACTTGAGAAACCTAGGTTAAAAACCCTTTTACTAACTTCTAAACATGTATTTTTCAAGAAAAATGAAGCCTATAGGTGATAGATAATGTTTGAGATATTTTTCATGAGTTTAAATGAGTTTTACTAAAGAAAATATTTAAAACAAGATATAAAGTCTAATAGAAGTTTTGAGTTAAAAGTCTTGAAAGCCAAATTCGTAAAAATGGGTAGATGGGTAGCAAACGCTAGTTTTCCAACTTCAAAAATGGTATTTTCTTAAATAAATGAAGTCCTTAGGGTATAGTAAAATAAATACTTAAAGTTCGAAGTATAAAATGCTTTTTTCTTAAAAGAATCAACTTGAAAATGAAATTTCCTAAATTCGGATTTTTGGAACCACCCTAATAAGACCCACTTAAAAAGTTACAAATGAAGATTTTATTAAAAAATAAAGGCCTTAGGACATAGTTAATATAAAGTCAAATTTTCTTAAATAAATAGGATTTCCTAAGAAAAATCCTTAGAATAAGTAGGTGTGACCAATGTAGCAAAGTTAATTGTTAGACAATGGCATGACATAGTGTCTTAAGACAAAGTTATTTAAATTCTTTAAGTCTAAAAATTTATAAGAACTTAGACTCATTAGAGTTCATATCATGACATTCATGTTAGGGAAAATCATTCCATGGCATTTAGTTTCATTTTGTACTTAGGAATCTCAAGTGCATTCACGAAAACCGCATTTTCGGAATCAACAAACCGCTGTACAGATCTGATCCTTCATTTCCGAGGCTTAGATATTTTCAAAACTTGATTTAAACTTCATATTTAGAAAGTCTTTGAAGTAGATAGAAATCGATATAAAATTTGCGAGATTCCGAGTTAAAATGACCAAGTTATGGCCGTTTTAAGTTGGAATTCCCGCTTAGGACGCGAATTACGAATTTGATAGTTCGTATGAAGTCGTTGGATTAGTTTGAGTTGAAATACTTATTAGAGTATTTCTTCTTTTTAGGTAATCCTGAGTTCGACGATTCCCTACCACCGGATTATTATTACTAGAAGACCGGTGATCCAATGGCCGAGTGAGTTTTCTCCTTGTTTTGTTACCTTGATTGTGCTTGTAGTTAGTTGCATTAGAATTTTAGGAACAAGATAAAAAATCGATATGAATGGGGATGGGATATATGATGAGACTGTGATGAATGTATGCCAAAGATACTAAAGCATTGAAACCACGTTTGATTGGATAATTGCACTGTTCATATTATTTCTGTTATATGTATGATATTGGCTGGTCACTCTAAAGAATGTATAAATATTTTGACCTAAGAAAAATTAAATTGGATCATGCATCGCATCGGACATATTGCATTTGGTAGCGTGCTACTCCTACGCAGGTCGATCGGTATGTCCGAGGACTCGTTTGGATAATGAGACCCGGGATCAGAGCTCATTCATAGGAACTAAGGCGCATCGGGGATGCATTCCATGTGTGAGCCTAGCCGAGGTGAGTGCTATGAGCTGAGGGCTTGGGGACTAGCAGCGGTCGTGTAGACTTCAATACCATCCCTAACCCAAGATACGGAGGGCGTAAATCCGTTCTGTGTGTGGGTTCCGGATACCCATACATATTGTTTGCTCATGTGTTTGTTCATGCATAGCATATGATTGATTAATGCTTGCTTGTTCTGGTACAGAACTAAGGGAATTCTCACTAAGCTAGTGTAGCTTATACCCCAATAGTTGTTTAAATGAACAGGTTATCAAGAATGCAAAGTGGGGACCGAGATGGTTGAAGCCGAGAATGGCTTCGAGATTCCGGTAAGAAATGAGAATGTTGAAGTTATCAGCTAGTTTTATGATTTGTCTTGTAATAGTTTATGTAGGGAAGTCTGTGGATGAATGTAATTGAAGTTGAATGATTTGCATTTTGAAGTATAGGTTTGTATTGAAAGTATAGTGGATTTTTTTTCCTTTACATTGTTACTCAATTGTATCAACATAAAATGTATCATTCCGAGTGTCTCCTTTATGTGTTAGACGCCTTGTACATAGTATGGAAGCCTTCGCGTGACTGAGGTAGTCATTCTTAGGCTTTAATGTGTACGGCGGACTGCCACGTTTAGGATACCCTTCGGGGCGTAACATTGTATGTGTTGTAGGGTTAAAATATCAAATCAATTTAATTTTTATCTGGCCTATTAATTTGTTTTGCTTCTTATGATTGGTTGAGATTAGTAAAAACCACGTAGATTGAGGTACTAACGCTGGCAACCTGATGTGTAGCGTTGTCCTAAGTGGAGTTATACCTGTAGATGATTATGGTAGATTAGGTTTTGGTAGTATGGCCGCGGGTGTGTGGGAGATTCCCGATTCCAATATATGTGTAACGCCCTAACGGGTACCTTAAACGTGACAGCCCACCGTACGCAATATTAAAACTTAAGAATGACTACCTCAGTCATTCGAAAACTTCCATATTGGTACAAGGCGTACATTCACATCAAAGGGAGGCTAGTGAAGTAATGCATTTTAAGATATTGGCAGCGGAACATGCAAAATAGTACTTAATATAATTCATTGAAATAGAGAGTCTTACAACTTCTAAGGGGCATTCCCCAGATAATTTTATAACAACATGGTCTTACTAAGATAAATAACAAAAGCTAGAAGATTTTTAGAAGAAATCTACTCTAAGACTTCAAACAGAATTCCTCTAAAAGCTTCTCGAAATAAAGATTCTACTTGGGTGGTCAGGATGGTCTTGGGTGCAAAATGGATAATCTTGCAATGTCAAAAGTTTATAGGGGTATAAGCATGACTTGTTTAGTGAGATATTCCTTACGCAAAAGTACTCATAACAGGCATTCAACCAAGTTTATTAAACAAGCATATGAAATGCAACAACCTTATGATCAGACAATACATACGACTTTCCGGTTTCGTATGTGTGATGGATTTACCCCTCCATCGGTGGTTAGGGAATGCTTTGAATTGGGTCCCAAACGACCTCCTTAAATTTGCGCGCGTTTTAGGGTTCCAACGAACCGTACTACTAGTCTTCGGGCTTTTCTTACCCAAAGCGATCGATCCGGCTCCGCTACAAGTTGAGACCGTATTCCCTGAACGTCCTAAACTCTCAAGGTTGTAGCAAGGCAGCTTACCTTTCCGGTCCCACGTTGAGGAGTGGTAGCAAAATTTCGAAATGATATTCTAAGTGATATGCATGAGTAATTTATTATATGGGGATTCCAATATGACATTAAATCATTTAAATCGATCAAGCAATATTTGCGCACATAACAATACATACATAGAAACATTTATATCAATCACAAATCGGGTTCGATATACTTATTGTTCATTGATCGCACACAACGATTCACATACATAATTCTCATGATAACCCACATGCATATCAATTTTATCTTTTTCTAACATCTAGTACTCTATCTACAAGCACATGCGCGAATACATAAACGTAAAGGAAACTTACTCGTCCATAGCGTTCTTCTGGGAGTCGAAGTAATCCTCGGGGAAGAGAAGATCTTGGTCCTCGACACCTAAACAAAAGAAATACCTGACATGAGTATTTCATCTAAGATCTATTCAGACTCTATAATTCTATCTTATTGAATTCGTCAAAATTCGCATGAATGGAAATTCCAATTTAAAATGGCCATAACTTACTCATTTTAAATCGGAATTTCGCACGTCATATGCCGATTTCTACCTGCTCGAAAAGATCTATTATTTATAAGGTTATTTTTATCAAAAGAATTTATTTGGATCTCGGAATAGTAACGTACAGATTTGGTGCGAAAAATTCCAAATTTCAAACTCAAGTTTTCAAACTTTTCTTCATTCAAGACTTCTTATACAAAAATATAGATAATTGTATGGTTTGAAAAATCCTTTGAATACATATATATATATATATATATACTCAAACCATATGCATGAATTTAGTGGTGTTATCTCAACAATGATCTTGTAAAACAATGTATCTTGAAAGTGAGAAAAGCTAAGACTTGAAAATCTCCTTTTTAGTTTTGTTTGGAAAATTTATTAGTAAGTACTTCCTTCTTTTAACTCCATTTCTTAATTTTGAGAATAATTACATTTTCAAAAAGAAATTTTAATCTTTTAAGATTCCTATAAATTTATTTATAGTGGTTTGGAAAACATAGTTTTTCTAAATATTTCATGGTTATATGTTCTAAAGTTTTGCTAAAGTTAGATCCACTTTAAAAGAATAATATCAATAATATTATAAGTTATTTATTATTTTTATTTCTTAAGTAAGGCTTATCCTTAGAAAGGTTATTTTTGATAATTTTGTAAAACTTGTCTAGACTTTAGTATTCTAGAGTGTTGGTAGAAAACTTTGATAAATGAGTTTAAGAAAACTCTTGGCTAAATCGAGAATTAAGTTAAAAAAAACTTTCTTATTTTATTGGTTTAAAAGAGAGTTTGTGATAACTTTATTTTAATTGATAAAATACCATATAGTATTATTACAAAAACTTGAGCTAAACTTATCTAACTTTAGAAAATATTTATTAAGATAAAACTGTAAGTCTTTATAGAAAAATAATTTCTTATGTGACAAAATTTATTTTTAAAGAGATTTCTTATCTTCATTACTTAAGAAAACTCATTTTCATTATGGTTGAGACAATAACAACATGTTCATGTATGAATGAGAATATGTAACTATGAGAATTATAATAAAAATAACATAATAAGATACATTATATAAGAGCATAAAAGTAAAGTCAAGTATTGGGAACCTTAGCTTCATCAAGGTATCCCGGGACTAAGAATAGGCTAGTCCTCAAAAGAAAAGAAAAGCGAAGAAAGAAAATTGTTTGACTTGATATGGACAAGTCTAAGACTAGAAAGACTAGTCTTAATAATTGCATAAAACAAGTAAATAAATTTCAAGACATGAAAATAAATAAATAACAAATGAGCTTATATGCTCTAAATAAATAAATAAATAAATATATATACATAATATACATAATACTTTATATAAGTTAGATTAGAACAATTAATAACAATAATAACAACATAATGAAAAACAGAAAACATGAACAAAAACAAAATATGAATATATTGTTGCTTCTTTAACTCTCATGAGTCTAAGAAACATACACTAAACTCATGTTAAGTTGTATGAACATGATGAGTATATGAAAGAAACTTTTACTTAAGGTTATGTGTTTGTTGAAGATGAATGGAATAGGTTGTAGTATTATGTAGAAAATGGTTTTATGGAGAGAAGGAAGGAACTTGGGAGAGATTTTGGGAGAAGGATTTTATGGAGTGATTTTGGTAGAGTTTTAGTAGGAAATGAGTTGTGTGAAAGAATGAAAGAGGAATGGGGTATTTATAGATTTTTGGAGTGGAAATTAGATGTAATTAAATAAATTGAAAAAGAAAATAAAATTGGATGGATGAGAGAGGGGGAGGCGCCGATTTTGCTTAGAATAGGAGGGGGAAATTGATTTATTTTGTTTGTTTTGTAATAAAAAAAGTAATGTGTAAAGTGTGATGTGATTAAAGTTGTATGGGGAAGGTAAATTATAAGGTATATGTATGGTAGAGTGTAAGAAAAAATAGAGATAGATGAATAGTAATGAATAGCAGAAAAGTACTATGAATAGTAGACTAGACAATTAAAATACCGGTAGTAAAGAAAATATGCGTAAACGGCCTATATTTGATATTTTTAGTTACCGAAAAATTCTAAAACTGATATTTTTAAAATCCTTATATTTTTACGAATCTATTGGTGTTGTCAAAATATTTTCACTATCCGGTGCACCGGGGCATGGTTTTTGAAAACTAATCCCGTTCGAATCCGAAGAACATTAGAAAATTACGAATATGATATTTTTAAGCTTTCCTATATTATTACGAACCATATTCCACAATTATCTCACTTTCGTTTTCTAGGGTTTAAGAACACGGGATTGCCGTATCTAGATTCACTAGACTAATCATATAACTAGGTTAACTTTAGGGTTTTGATTTGACTTCCGGTTCTTAGGGTTTGCTTATATTGTCGAAAAAAATCTAGGGGCTTACAATATGTTTAATTACCTTTTTCTATATGCTTATTTTTATGGAGTCATGAGTTACTCTAGATTTGAAACTAGATGCATATAGTTCTGAATTGTGTTGCTTGCCGGCTAATCAGATATAAATGATGTTTGTTGCATTAGAAATAATGGCATGTGATAATATGTGCTATGTGTGCATATCAATTTGTATGTGGTTTGACGTATTGTGTTTTTTGCTCATTCCTTTCATTTTTCAAGAACACGAAAAAGATCATGTGATCTATAATCTTTTAGGATATGATATCTTTGTTGATCAAGGGGAGGATATAGTGGATCAGACTACCCTGCTGATGTCTATATATATGGATTGAATTAGAATAGGATGAAAACTTGATCATAATTTACATTTATATGAGAATGTTTTAAGAGTTTTCTTTTATGCTATAAATTTGGTTATTGTTGGCTATTGTTTATGCCAACTAAGACATTTGAAAATTTAATTTTAATGGTATCTTATAACAAGTACTCTTTATGTGAGTTTTGGAGGTTTATATTATTGTTCATTTGTGGTTTAGAATTTCTAGTCTTGGCGTGTTCTTATAAAGAAAATGATATGTGGCGGGTTGTAATGCTTTTAGATTAGGGCGTTACAATGCCCATCACGGCTTGGGCCACTAGTGTGATGCTGGGTATGATCTTTAATGGTGTACAATGTCCAAATTTAAACTCTATCATGGTTGTCGTCATAGGCGTGATGGTGGTTGTAATCTCTTCAGATGTTGAATTTCCAATGCTCAAGCATATCAAATTAGATTCTACTCCAAAATGTGTCATGTATCCTTTAAGATAGCCCAATTGATGATTGTTTAGATCTTTTACAAGGATTGTTTGAACCAAGTTCAACAAGCTTTTAATTTAGCATGAGTTATTGGTCCATGTGACCCATGATCCCTATCGTCTCCCTAGGGCTCATGAAGATTTGCCCCCAAATCTTAATCAAACTCATTCGAGTGTATGGTGATAAGTTTGTCACATTGAATGTAGCCAAAGTTCCTCCAATTTTTGACTTTTTCGCCTCGAGAATCTATCTTTGTCAAGGTGAACCTATACTAAATCACCAGGTGCAAATTCAACCCCTTATCTTCATTTATCTCTCATTTCTTTCACTTTATCACTTTTTTTTTTGTGCAAGCAATCATATACCTTTTCATGAAGTTGTTGGATTTGGTGAGCACGTTCCAATCCATTTTGAATATCTTCAGCTGGTGGAGATACAAGAAGAAAATCCAATGAAGAATTAGGATTCAACCTATAAATAACTTCAAAAGGAGACTTGCCATTCACACTATGGACCAAGCCATTATAAAAAAACTCACAATAGCCAAACATAAATCCTAATCTTTCAAATTCTTTCTAGTAGTAGCTTGTAGCAAAGAACCTAAACTTTTATTTACAACCTCAATTTAACCATCGGTTTGGGGTGCAAGTAGTGCTAAACCATAAATTCATACCTAATCTCCTCCACAAAGTCTTCCAAAAATTTCACACCTTTATCAGAAACAATAGATTGTGGAATGACATGAAGCTTAACTACTTCCTGCAAAAATAAACTAGAATTAATTAAAAACTACTACTACAACAAAATCATGCCTTCTTTGAGTTGTAGGAAGTCCAGGACAAAGTCCATACTTCAAATCAACCTACGGTTTGACAAGGATAGGTAAGGGTATGTGCAAGCCTTGTGGTTTGCTTTGACTTTCGGCCTTCTTACATGCAGTATCCCTCAATCACTCTATGAACTCTTTAGCCATATTAGGCCAATAAAAGTTTTCCTATAGAGCATAAGGGTACGATGATTCCCAAAATGTATGGAAAGTCCACCACCATGGGCTTCTCTGAGAAGCATCTCTGTATAGATCCATGTGGAATGCACAATTTCCCTTAATGAAACAAATATCCATTAATGAGATGATAGCCATCGATCGACTTCCCTTCACTGCAAGCTAGTACAATGGGTGCAAACATTCCATCCTTAGAATATTGTCCCACAGTTTGCTTAAACCCCAACAACTCGGCCTATATAGAATTCAACAATGTATGCCTCCTAGATAATGCATTAGCTACTACATTAGTATTACCCTTGTTGTAGTTAGCTGTATATGTAAATGTCTCTAGGAACTCAACTCATCTTACATTTCTTTTGGACAACTTACTTTAACCTCTCAAATATTTCAAAGATTCATGGTTAGAAAATATGATGAACTCTTTAAGTAAAAAGTAGTGTCGCCATAGCATAAGAGCTTTTATCAAAGAATACAACTCTTTGTCATAGATGAGATAATATAAGGTAGCCCCATGTAGCTTCTCACTAAAATATGGAATTAGGCGAATCTCTTGCATGAGTATCGCACCAACTCAACATTAGAGGCATTATACTCAAGCTTGAAAACCTTGTCAAAATCAAGTAGCACCAACAAAGATGTTGAAGTTAATTTCTGTTTGATCAACTCAAAACTTCAATTGGTTGCTTGATTCCATTAAAAAGGAAACCCTTTCTTTGTGAACTTCATCAATGGTGCTACAATAGAACTAAAATCTTTGATGAATCTTCTGTAAAAAGAAGCAAGACCATGAAAACTATGTACCATGAAAATATTAGTGGGGATAGGCCACTCGATGATAGCCTTAATCTTCGCTTCATCAACATGAAGGCCATTTTTAGATACTACATACCCCAAAAGTACCACTTTAGGTTGACAATAAATACACTTCTTCACATTCGCATACAACTTCTCCTTTCTCAGCATCATTGATAAGTCATTTATATTCTATTTAAGTCATGGGAATTTACGCTTAATTTGATACTCTATTAGGTAAGCTCTCATAAAATAATGATATTATTGTTTAAATATTGTTTTTCAACTCCTAGATACATTAAAAGAAGAAACAAAGTGATTTGAGAAAGATTGGGAAAAACAATAAAGACAGTTGGAAACAAGAATCAACAGTGTCACAAAGGAATGAACTAAGGCAATCTTTAAAGGCAAAGTTCTAGACCATCCCTCAAATCATGCCTATGGTCCTTGATCGCAATTGAAGCTGGACAAACATCATCTAAGATGAAATACCGAGGCCACAATTCTACCCATGATTTGATACCTATCACACACACGTGACGTTCTAATAAAGTTTGTTATAGAGAATCTGTTTTGTCAGCGAATAAATTCATCATGATTTCTATGTCTTACGAATATAAATAAACGTGCATAGACATTATAATAATATTGTATAATAGTGTAACAAATTACTGACATAGAATAGATGTGTGAATATTAGGGAGAGGATTTTTAGTGAGAGAAACTCTACTTTTGCTAGAAATACAAGGTCTTTAGGTGAATTTAAATTAATTAGATGTTTGTTTTGGCAGAATTTATGCTATATAGGTGATACTTATATTCATTTTACATTATTTCTCTCGAATTTCATGTTGAATGTTGAAACCCATGGAGAAATAATTGTTTTAACTCATGATTTGTGAATCTAAAACCTAATTCATGTGATTTTTTAACTTTTTTTTAATTGAATATTGTTTAGATACTTGTATTCAGTAGCTTGAGCTTATTTCCATGGTTTTATGTGTGTACACTATGTAGATCAATGTTTGATTTCAACTAAATAAATTGAGAAATCATTCTTTTGCATAAATTACGCTGCTAATGAAGTTTCTCATAATTACCTAGAGATAGAAGTGGTGAAACTTTCTATCACTTGATTCTAAATTCGTTGAAATGGGTTTTCAATCAAAGGATTCTTGATCTTAATGTAGATCTGGGTTTTTGATAGCTTGTGAAGATATTCTGGCGGTTTGACCTAGGTTTAGAAGTTCTGACACTCGAGAGAGGCATTAACATATACTAGTGAATTCGATAGTATAAGTATACCTAACAAAGAACTCACTAAGTCTGTTGAGAAATCACATGATAAGGGCTTGGTGAAGCAAATCTTAGGTCTATTCTTGCATTTCAAACTTATTTTGTGAAATTCTTGAAGGAACTTCTTTCTAATAAAAGGAAGTTAGAGGAGATTTCTATGGTAAGACTTGGGAAAGAATGTTTGGCTATTCTCCTTAATCGATTCCTAAGGAAAATGAATGATTCAGGTAGTTTCCTCATCCCTTGTTTAATTGGAAATTTACCTCTTGAGAAAGCTTTAGTTGTTTTGAAAGCTAGTATAAATCTGATGCCATATAGCTTGTTTAAAAGGTTGGGATTAGGAGAACGAAGGCTAATCGAACGAGTCTTCAATTAGCTAATAGATCCACTAGATATCCTAAGGGGTAATAGAAGATGTGTTGGTAAATGTGAAAGATTTCATTTTCCCTGTTGACTTTGTGACTCTTGACATGGATGAAAACATTGATGCACTCCTCATTTTAGGAAGACCATTTTTAGCCATTATAGGGGCTGTAATAGATGTTAAAGATGGGAAGTTAGCTTTGTATGTTGGGGATGATGAAATGGTGATTAGATTATTAGAATGCACTAAGTGAACTTTAATCAATGATATGATGACTATTTTGCATTGATATTTTAATCCTGAAATTTCTAAAGTAGCACATGAAGTAACCCATAATGATGTTTTAGAGTTGTGTTTGAATCAAGGAAAAGGGATAATTGAATTTTGCTCATGTAAAGGACAGTGCCTAACTCGAAGCAAATGAAGATGTTTTGAAGGATTAATTTAAAGAAGCTATTGATAGGGATGATATTAAGAGACTTAAACCTTTAGTTGAAGAACCATTGGAGTTAGAGTTGAAGCAACTATCGGAGTATTTAGAGTACACATTTTTTGAAAAAGATTCCAAATTGCCTCATTATTTCTTCACAACTCAATTGTGAACAAAAAGAGAAATGGCCAAAGATTTGAGGCAACATAAAAGAGAAATAACTTGGAAAATTGCTAACATCAAGGGCATAAGTCCCTCATTTTGTACACACAAATTTTGAACTAGTTGTGCAACTACAAAGGCGCTTGAATCCGAATATGAAAGAGATAGTGAAGAAGGAAGTGGTGAAATTATTGGATACATGACTCATATATCCAATTTCAGACAGCCCATGGGTGAGTTTAGTTCAAGTTATACTAAAGAAAGGGGGAACGATTGTAGTACCAAACGAGAAGAATGAGCTTATTCCTATGCAAGCTGTCACTAGTTGGAGAGTGTGCAGTGATTATAGGAAGCTTAATGATGTCACAAGAAAAGACCATTTTCCATTATCCTTCATTGACTAAATGTTGGAGAGATTAGCAAAGCATGCATTCTATTGCTTCTTGGATGACATGTTAGGCTATTTTCGAATTCCAATAGCTCTTGAAGATCAAGAGAAAACTACTTTCACATGTCCTTATAGTAATTCTGCCTATTGAAGAATGCCATTTGGTTTGTGCAATGCTTTAGTGACTTTTCAATGATGTATGATGACTATATTTAAAGATTTAGTGGAGAGAGTGATGGAAGTTTTCATGGATAACTTTTTTGTCTTCGAAGATTCTTTTGATGGCTGCCTCATGAACTTGAAAAGAGTCCTATAGAGGAGTGAAGAGACGAACCATGTGTTGCATTGGGAAAAATGCCATTTTATGGTGTAGCAGACATTGTCTTAGGACATAAAATATCAAACTAAGGAATTGAAGTTGATATTGCCAAAGTTGAGGTCAATGAGAAACTACCACCATCAACTTCAGTTAAAGTAACCTGAAGCTTATAAGGTCATGTGGGTTTTTATAGGAGATTCATCAAGGATTTCTCAAAGATTGCAAGACCTTGACAAAACTCTTGGAAAAGGATGGTCCATTTGGTTTTAGCAAGGATTGTGTGAAATCATTTAACTTGTTAAAGGAGAAGCTGATCAACGCTCCCATTATGGAGGTGCCATATTGGAATTTACCCATTAAGCTTATGTGTGATGCTAGTGATTCTATTGTGAGAGCGGTCCATGAAGGGACAAACACTTTTGACCAATTCATTATGTAAGTAAGACATTGAACCCAACTTAAGAGAATTACACAACAACAGATAAGGAATTACTTATTGTGGTATTTTCTTTTGATGAATTTCAATCTTATATGATATTATCTTAACTCATTGTTTATATCGATCATTCAACTTTGAAGTATCTTCTAGCTAAGACAGATGCCGAACCACACCTCATTAGATTGGTGTGGCTCATGTGAGAGTTCGACTTGGAGATAAGAAACAATAAGAGCTCAGAGAACTTGGTTGCCAATCATATTTCTAGGATAGATTATCCTTTCCTAAACAAACTTAAGGAAGAGGATATTAATGATGAATTTCTTAGGGAAAGGCTTTGTTCTTTCTATATTATAGGTAATGATCTTGAGCCTTGGTTTGCTAATATCATTAATTATTTGGTTGATTAGGAGCTTCCCTATGTAACTAGATTACAACAAAAAGAAAAAAGTTCTTTTCAGAATTGAAACATTATTTTTGGGGGGACCCATTTCTCTTCCGTGTTTACTCTGACCAAATAATTAGATGATGTTATGCCTCAGAGGGTACCCTAAACGTGGCAGTCCGTTGCATATAATATTAAAGCTAATGAATGACAACCTTAGTCATGTAAGAGTTTGATATCACATGCAAGGCGTATTCAAGATAGCAGGAGACTCACAGGGTATTACATTTAAGTAGGTAATAAAGCATGCAAGAACTTATATAAATAAACATGTAATATTCATTTGGATAATAGTCTCTTAAACTCTCTGGGGGCATTCCCCGTTCTAAATAGTCTTGTTTAACTATGCCATCATCAAAATATATAAATTATAACATAAGCCTACTATAGAGATTTTTTTTAGAAGTCTACGTTCAAAACCAAATACATATAACTTCTCCCAAAATTCCTAGTAGCTTTGGCTCATACCTGGCAAACGAGGCTCCTTGGTGCCAACCATAGGTAATCATACTGTAACAAAAAGCTATGGGGTATAAGCAAAACTAGCTTAGTCAATAACTTCCATCTACAAAACATTTCCATATATCAAACAAATATTTAAACAATCATATGAGAATGCACCAGTCACATGAGCAAACAAAATACATAAGATTAACCAGAAACAATGTGTAGCATGGATTTTACGCCCTCCATGTCGGGGGTTGGATGGTTACAGGCCTATACGACTATCAATAGTTACAGATTTACTGGCTCCTACTTGCTTTGTAGACTTTCCGGCTTCTACTTGCCCGTGTAGACTTTCTGGCTCCTACTAGCCACTACTACAACTCTTCGTTTCTCCACACGAAGAATAGTAGTGAAAATAAATGTGACTCACAAATATGATATGCATAAATTATTTTCAATATAGGTTTAATCAATTAATATTGAATTCAAGTTAAAGGCGATCAACATAATATTCATCATATCAATACAAGAGAACATAAATTATTCATCAATTCCTCTTTTGATATTCCTAACTTTTATTTCAATCAGTCATGAATCCAAATCACACAACATTTGTTCATTTATCTTTTTCTTATTTTTTAGTGCTACTACTTACAAGCACAAACAAGGAAATATAACTAGTAAGGGATTAACTCACTCCATGACGATTGTTCCTAGTCGAAGTAGTCTTCCGGAAAAACGATATCGGTTCCTTCTTTACCTAGATAAGATGAAATACCCAAAATGAGCCTTTCATAGAATTTCTATCTTTGAAGATTCTAAATCTATCTTAAATTCGCGGTAAAATCGGATTGGAGGAAATTCGAACTTAAAATGGCCATAACTTGCTCATTTTAACTCGAAATTTCGCATATTATATATCGTTTTCTACCTACTCGAAAAGATCTATCTATTTCTAAAGCTATTTTCATCAAACTAAATCGTTTGGGCTCCAAAATAGTGGTGATCAGATTCACCACGAATTTTCACAAAACTTGTATTCCTTCTTTTTAACAAAAACTCATATCAAAGAGATGAATATTATAATAGTTTGTAAAACCTTTGAAATGTATATACATATATTTATTGAATCATATCAAATGTATGAAATTAATAAAGTTGTCTCAAACCATGAATTTTTTTTTGGTAAAAGTAAAGTCTTCTAAAAATTTTGGAAAAGTGAAACTTTTGAAAATTCCTCTTATTTTGCTAGAGAATATCTCAAGTTATTTTAAATGAGTATTTTTCTTTTCCTTAAATTAATTTCCGTAGTCTTTTTAAATTTCTAAAGAATGATTTTTAAGCTTAGTTTCTATTTTTTTTAAAGTAATAACAATTCTATATTTATAGAAATAGTTTCCTTACTTTTTAAGATCATTCTATTTTATGAAAGGAATTTCTAGTATTGATGAAAAGTGAAGTTTAGTAAAACTTTTGTTTACTCAAGAATTTCTTTCCATTTTGTGACTTGTATTGTAAAAATTCTATGAAACTCCTTAGATTTCTAAAAAAAATATTTGTTAAGATAAATTCCTAAGTTTTATGAAAAATTACTTCCACTTTTATTTTTAGAGAAGAATTTCTATTTTAAAAACTTTTCCTTATTTATCTTGTTGAGACAAAATCAATATGTTCATGCATGATTATGAATATGAATCATAAAATTATGAAAACATAAGAAAGACATAATAATTAAAGAAATAAGCTAGTAAAGAATATATCAAGTATTGGAACCTTAGCTTCATCATGGTATCTCGGGACTAAGAATAGACTAGTCCTAAAAAGTAAAGAAAAAAAAATCGTTTTGACTTGATGGGGACAAGTCTAAGACTAGAAAGACTAGTCTTAAAACAACATGAAAGTAAATAAATTGCAAGGAATGTAAATAAATTGCAAAACAAAGGAGCTTATATGCTCTAAAAGATATATATAGCTACATAGATATATTTAGTTAAATATATACATGGAAGCAACATAAAAGAAATTAGATTCATGAACAAAAACAAAGTATGAACTTATTATTGCTTTCTTTAACCTTCATGGTTTAGAAAACACACACTAAGCTCATACTAAGTAAATGAACATAAAGGAAACTCTAAGGAAATTTGAGAGAGTAATTTTAGTATATGGAAGGTGTGAAGGAAGTGGAAGGAAGAAGAGGTATTTATAGGAAATGTGGAAAAAAAAATTGTGTTAATTAATAAATGGAAATTAGAACAAATTGAGAAGGGGAGAGGGGAGTGGCCGGCGCTACTTTGAGTGTAAGAGGGAGAGAAATTATTTTTTTTTGTATTTTTGTTAATGAAAAGTAAGATATAAAAGATCTGAAGTTGTATTTGGAAATGAAAATTGTAAGAAAATAGAGGTATGGTTTGTAAGAGTAGATTGTAAGAAAAAGTAGAGATAGATAAATAGTATAGAATAGTAATTAACAATGTAATGTAAAGTAGACATGATAATTTAAGTACTGATAGTAAGAAAATATGCGTATAATTGCGATATATGATATTTTTAGTTACCAAAAAATTATGAAATTGATATTTTTGAAACCTTATATTTTTACGAGTCTAACGGTATATCCAGATTATTTTTTCTATTATGAGCCCCAGGACACGCTTTTTGAAAATTGTGTCCGATCGTGCTCAAAACGAATCGCGGTTTAACTAATATGATATTTTAAAGCTTTCTTAGGTTATTATGAACTATTCTACATACTAATCTCTTACTTACTTTCTTAGGAATGCTTATTCGGGATTGGACTTGAACGGTTGCGTCAAACTAGGGTTTTGTTGACTTTAGGATTTTCAGTTGACTTTCTAATTAGGGTTTAGGCTTAATTAATCACAAAACTTTTGGGGGTTTACAGATGATGCGTTTCATATGAGGAAGGTTAAAAATTTTTCACTACTGTCATGATTGACAACAGGTGGCCATACAGGCAAATAAAACACCTTAAAGGTTTTAAAGGCAGGGTTCTATTGGCCATCAATTTTTAAAGATGCTAGGTCATTGGTTGTAAACTGTGATATGTGTCAAAGGATAGGAAACATTTCAAAATGAGATGATGCTTAAAAATTTACTTTAGAATGTGAGGTATTTGTTGTTTGGGGTATGGATTTCATGGGACCGTTTCCTAACTCCTTTGGCAACAAATACATCTTAGTAGCAGTGGATTATGTCTCAAAATGGGCAAAAGTTAACGTATTACCTACTAGTGATGCCAGAGTTGTCATAGAATTCTTGAAAAAGTTATTTTCAAGATTTAGATGCCTAAGAGTTCTAATTAGTGATAGGGTACCCATTTCTGCAATGCACAACTTCAAAAGGTTTTAAAATGATATGGAGTACATTACAGAGTGTCTACCCCTTATTACCTTCAAACAAGTGGGCAAGTGAGATCTCTAATAAAGAACTCAAGTAAATCTTAGAAAAGACGGTTGCAACCAATAGAAAAGATTAGCCAAAAAGTTGTATAATGCACTTTGGGCTCATAGAACCGCTTTTAAAACTCCAGTAGGAAAAACACCTTATTGTTTAGTCTATGGAAAGGCATGCCACTTTGATCTGCTTAAAATGATATATAATAGTAAAAGCAAATTCACCAGCAAGTGTACCGGATCGAATCAGTAGTAAAGTGATAAGATGAGTATCGTTCCCACGAGGATAATTAAGTACTAAACGGGTATCGGATCTAAAAATATTTAGACAATAGGTTTCAAGCTAAGGATTTAATTAACATCGATTAATTTACTTTCTACTTGTAGACTAAACTACTCAGAGATTGCTGAAAATAGGAACGTATATTGATTTAGAGTGGGAACATAGATTAAATCTATCTTGCTAATCAAACTGAATTCAAGTTATATAAACCATTAGAACTCGTGGACATTTATATGAAACTCTCTGATTCTAAACTCTTGATCGAAGTTTTAAAATCTTTTAACCTCAAATAATCGTGTGGCTTCCTTTACTCAAATTACCAGCATATTCTATCATGCCCCAAAGGGTACCCTAAACGTAACAGTCCGTCACACTCAATATTAAAGCTTAAGCATGACAACTTTAGTCATTCCCAAAAAGCTTCGATATTAAGTGTAAGGCATGCTTCAGAAATTTAGGGACCAATATTTTGAAATATGAAGCTTAGGAAGATACAATAACAAAATTAAGAAAAGCAAAATCATAATATTCATTCATTCATAATAATTGTCTTAAGGTCTTGGGCATTCCCCCGTCAAAATACTAGAATCTATTACAAGAAATTTCTATGAAGTCTACATCTAAACTAATGCTAAACTTCATCTAAAAATTCCTTAACCAAAAGAGAATTACCTGACTGCAAGGTCCTCGTGGTCTCAACCACAAATAGTAAACTGCAAAAGATATCTATAGGGGTATAAGCTAATAGGCTTAGTGAGAATTATTTCCAAAGATAAATAAGTGAATAAAAAAATTAAGAAAGTTTTTAGGCATCCAGGGATATGCAATAAACACATGGGCAAGCAACATACAGTTTCCGGGAACTATATGTTGAATGGAATTTACGTCCTTTATTCAAGGTTTTGGGGAGGTTAATAAGATTATGCTTTGAGCCAATGCTGTTAAGCATTGTTCCTTATTATTATTATGCTTCTAGCTTAGAGCCAATGAGCATCGTCCTAATATTTTGCTTTGAGCATAATGTCGTTAAGCGTTTCTTTTATATTATGCTTCATGCTTGAAGCCGATAAGCATTGTTTATGACCTTACAAATACCATAATTTCCCTGCAAGATTAGTGATCCCTATGTAATGTGATTGTAAACCCCTAAAGTTTTGGAAACGGTTTAGTTTAAACCCTAATTAGAAAGTCAACCGGAAACTCTAAAATCAATAAAATCCTAGTTAAACGTGATGCTTAAGTCCGGCAATCCCGAATAAGTACCCCCGAGAAAGTAAATTAGAGTTTAGTAGTAGAGATATAGTTCGTAATTACCTAAGAAGCTTAAAAAGATCAGATTAGTGAAACGCAACTAGTTCGAACCCAAACGGATACAGTTCTTGAAAAACTTGTCTTGAGCTCGGAATAGTAAAAATATTCCGAATATTGTTAGACTCGTAAAAATATAAGGTTTTAAAAAATATCAATTTTATAATTTTTCGGTAAGTAAAAATAACAGATATCGCAATTATACACGTATTTTCTTACTACCGGTACTTTATTAGTCATATCTACTTTACATTACACTATTCACTACTATTCTTTTCTCTCTACTTTTTTTAACACCTAATCTTACAACACCATAACCTATAGCATTTACTTTTTACCTTTCCCATAACTTTATTTCACATATACCTTACTTAATATTATATTTATTTAACAAAATACAAAATAAAACTCTTTCTCCCCTCTATTACACTATGGCACCTCCCCACCCCCCTCCCCCCCACCCCCCCAAAAAAAATATCCCTCTTAATTTTGTTTTATTTTATCTTTATTTAAATCATTAATAGTCACTACTCCACATTTTCTTATAAATACCCTCCTTCTCTTTCACTTCTTTCACACAATTACTACTCACAAATTTCACTACAAACACTCTCAAATTTTTTCTCAAAACTCTCTCCAAATATCCTCTCAAAACTCTCTCAAATAATCTCAAACCACTTTCTACCTATACAAAACCCATAACCACATAACACTTCAAAAACCTCTTTAGGTAAACTTTTCTTATATTTTCTTCTTCTCATGTCATGTAACTTTACATGACCATGGTGTGAGTTTCCAAAAACTAAATATGGAAGCTACACTGTTCATGATTGTTCTTGTTCATGAAAATCCATATATGTTTATATTATTTTACTTTGTTCATATTATTGTTATTATATCTAAGTATTATAATGTATCTATATATATACATATTTTTTAGAGCATATAAGCTCACTTGCAATTTATTTATTTTCATGCAAAGTAATTTATTTATTTCTTCCATTGCAATTTATTTATTTCTTGTT
The DNA here is from genome assembly GCA_024138025.1 of Combretum micranthum. NCBI lineage: Eukaryota > Viridiplantae > Streptophyta > Magnoliopsida > Myrtales > Combretaceae > Combretum > Combretum micranthum. The sequence goes on from JAMXBD010003269.1 coordinate 108,949, forward strand.
GTTTTAAGACTAGTCTCTAGTCTTAGACTTGTCCTCATCAAGTCAAAACAAATTTTTCTTTCTTTCATTTTATTTTTCTTTTGGGACTAGTCTACTTCTTAGTCCCGGGAGCCTTGAAGAAGCTAACACTCTCAATACTTGACTTTATTAATTATTTATGTTTTTGCTTTATTATTTCTCATAAATCATGCCCATTAAGATTGTTGTCCAAATTTTTCCAAACTCTAAAAATAATTGATAAAAAGGAGATTTTTAGGAATAAGTTTATATGAAATATAAAATCTATGGTTTAACAAAAAAAAGTTATTCCTTTCAAGTTAAAAGAACTCACTATAATTTTAGAAGTTACTTTTGTTTTGAAAAGCTTTTTAAATCATTTCTATATCACCTTGTTTTTAAAAAAGAAAAAGATTTTTGATACAAAAATGATTTCTATAAAAACATAATATAAATGAATCTCATAAAAAAAGGAATGAGAATTTTCAAATCAAGACCTTTTCAAATAAATAGTCAAAGAAAAATTGTATAGAAAATAAATAGGAAAAGTAGCACTGATATAGAGAATTTAGAAAAGAAGAAAATTACTTTTCGAAAAAGTCATCTAGGAAAATAATAAGTCAAACATAAAATAATTCCTTGAAAACAAAAGAATCAAAGTATTTATTTCAAAAGATTTACAAAATGAATTTCTTGTAAACTATAGTTTTCTAAAACTCCTAATTGACATTGTTTTAATCAAGAAACATGGTTGGACAATAAACACTTGAGCATGAATAAATATGAGCTAAGTAGCTATAAAAAGAGAATTTTTCAACTATATAGATAACTAAGTATTTGTCAAACAAATTTTGAATGATTTAATGTTTGAACCAAAATTGTTTTTGGGTTGGAAAATTCGTGGCAAATCTTATCGCCATTTTTTGGAGCCTATATGATCTAGTTTGATAAAAATAGTTTTAGAAATGGGTAGATATTTTCGAGTAGGTAGAAATCGATATATTATATGAGCGATTCAAAGTTAAAATGACCAAGTTATGGCTATTTTAAATTGGAATTCTCCTTTATACGAACTTTGATGTTCTTATTACATTGTTTTGTCAAAATTCAAGAAAATCATCAAGAAATACTCATTTTAGGTATTTTCTTTGTCTAGGAGATTCCGAGGAAGGATACCTATACCTCGAGTACTATTACGACTAAGTGGATTATGTGAACGACTCATCCGTTTAGAGAAATCGTCGACATGGCATCGTGAGTTTATTTCCTTAAAAAGCTTTACTTGATTGTGCTTGTAGTCTAGTCACATTAGAATTACGAAAAGACAAATGGATATGTATGTGAGATAATTTATTGAAAGAATCCTAAGAATATCGAGGTCGGAATTGATTTAATGTTTGTTTTAGTATAACACTTGATTTGTATGAAATTTATAATCACCTTAAATCTGATAATAATGATGTTATGATATCATAACTAAACTGGTTCATGCATACCACGAAATGAGTCACATTACATTGGGTTATTATCTTTGGGTGAGAAGGATGGGAACTCAGGTCGAAAGCAATACTTGGCGGAGTGATCGAAAGCGATTGCTTGGCGACATGGAGAAAATGCCTGGCGGAAAGTCTGGAAGCAAGGCTCAATTCAAGTAGACTTAATGTGCTTGGCGATATTAATCGAAAGCACAAATCTTTTTGACTAAAACTACTTGTTTTGAGGTTATGTATCACCAAATCCCGAATGGAGGGCGTAAATTCATTCAACATATAGTTCTCGGAAAACTATATGTCTTGTTTACCCACGTGTATGTTGCATTTCATTTGTTTGCTTAAACAACTTGTTTGAATTTCATTACAAGAAGTCATTTATGGAAATAGTTCTCACTAATCCTATTAGCTTATACCCCTATATATATCTTTTGCAATTCACCCATTTGTGGTTGAGGCTACGTGGACCCTACAACCAGGTATTTTCCTTTTCGTTAAGGAATTTCTAGATGAAGTTTAGTGTTGGATAAGATGTAGAAATATTTATGTAATAGATTTGTACTGGGAATGCCCCTAAGTTTTGTAAGATTATTGATATGAATAAATGAATATTATGAATCCTCTTTTCTTAATTTGTTATTATATCTTCTTAAGCTTCATAATTCCATGTATGGTCCTCTAAATTTGTGAGAGCCACCCTTACACTTAATATCAAAACTTCTGAGAAGGACTAAGGTTGTCATACTTAAGCTTTAATATTGAGTGTGACGGATTGCTACGTTTAGGGTACCCCTTGGGGCGTGACAGTGACCCACTACGTGATATGCATGAACCAATTTAGTTAGAATATCATAGCATAATTAATGTCAATTCATGGTGATCATAGAAGTTCAGACATATTAATGTCTTTCCTTAATTCTAGTGCAACTAAATTACAAGCACAATCAAGTGAAGTAATTAAGGAAATAAACTCACGTTGTCATGACGATACTTTCTTCTTACGGATGAGTCGATCAGTTAATCCACTAATCAAAGTAATCCTCTAGGTATGGATACTCTTCATCGGGATCACCTAATCAAGAAGATTACCCATAATGAGTATTTCTTGTTGATTCTATTGTACTTTGTCAAACTATGTCATAAGATCGTCAAATTTTGTATAGGAGGTAATTCTAACTTAAAATGGCTATAACTTGGTTATTTTAACTTGGAATTGCGCATATAATATATTGATTTCTACCTGCTCGAAAAGTGCTATCCGTTTCCAAAACTATTTTCATCAAACTAGGTCATTTGGGCCGAAACAGTAGCAATCAGATTTACCACAATTTCCCATCCCCAAAACACTTCTTTCGAACTTCAAATCACCAAAAATCATTTGATAAATACTTAGTTATCTATATAGTTGAAAAATTCTTTATAGTTACATAGCTCGTTTCACACATATTTCAAGTATTTGTTGTCCAACAAAACTTTTTAGCAAAAATAATGTTAGTTGAACGTATGTAAAATCATAGTTTATAAGAAATCTTTTTTGTAAACTTTCTAAAAATGAATCTTTCTGTTTCATTTGTTTTCAAAGTATTTTATGTTTATCTTACTATTTTCATTAGTGTCTTTTCATAAAATATATTTTCCTTTTGGATCTAGGGTCACTTTTCCTATTAGTTTTCATACAATTTTTCTTTGACTATTACTTGGAAAATCTTGGTTTGAAAACTCTCATATCTTTTTTATGGTGTTTCCTTTATATTATGTTTTTATGGAAAACATTTTAGTATCAAAAGTCATCTTCTTTTGGAAAGCAATTTAATATAGAGATGATTTAAGAAAAAGAAAAAAAAACTTTTGAAAACAAGTGTAGTTTCAAAATTATAGTGAGTCCTTCCTAAAGTTTTAAAAACAATGGATTTACTTTTATTGACACATAGCTTCTAAATTTCATATAGAACCATTCTTTAGTGATAAATCTTCTTTTTGCAAAAAGCATATTTGAAGCTTTAAAGTTTAGACAACAACCTTTATGTGTATGAATATGAGAATAATAATAGCAATATAATAAATAAGATAACAAAATAAAGTCAAGTATTGAGAGTCTTAGCCTCTTTAAGGCTCTCGGGATTAAGAAATAGACTAGTCCCAAAAAGAAAGTAAAAGAAAGGAAAAGAAAGGAAATTGTTTTGACTTGATAAGGACAAGTCTAAGACTAGAGACTAGTTTTAAAACAATATGAAATAAATAAATAAATTGCATAACTTGAAAGTAAATAAATAACAAATAAACTTATATGCTCTAAAGATTATATATAGGTACATTATTTATTTAGTTAGATATATAGAAGAAGTTAACATAATATCAACAATAATATGAACAAGATATAAAATCAACATAAATATAGAAGTTCATGAACAAGAACAATACATGAACATAGTGTAGCTTCCATAACAATAAGTTTAGGAAACTCACACCATGGTTATGTAAAGTTACATGACATAGTAAGAGAGATTGGAGAAGATTTCTTACCTAAAGTAAGAATGGTAGTATTGTTGGTATGAGTAGAAAGAGTTTTGAGAAGAAATTTTGGAGAGTTTTGAGAGGAAATTTAGAGAGAATTTTGGAGAGTAATTTTGTGGGTAGTAGATGTGTGAATGAAGTGAAAGAGAAAGGGGGTATTTATAGGAAAATGAGGAGTGAATTTTGAGTGATTTAAATAAAGAAAAATTGCAAAAAAAATTAAGAGAGGGAGTGTTGGGGGGGGGGGAGGTGGGGGTGGGGATTGGCCACTTGAAGAAGAAGGGGGAGAGATGATATTTTTTTATTTTTATTAATTAATGTAATAATGTAAAGATAGATGTGATATAATGTTATGAGAAAGGAAAAAAGTAATGAAAATATGTGTATAGAGTGTAAGAGTAGGTGTTAGAAAAAGTAGAGATAAATGAATAGTGTAGAATAGTAATGAATAGTGTAATGTAAAATAGATGTGACTAATGAAGTACTGGTAGTAAGAAAATATGCGTATAAATGCGATATCTGATATTTTTAGTTATCGAAAAATTATAAAACTGATATTTTTGAAAACCTTATATTTTTATGAGTTTAACGGTATATTTAGAATATTTTTATTATTCAAAGTTCCGGGACATGTTTTTTGAAAACTGTATTCGTTTGGGTTCAAAACGAATTGCAGTTTTACCAATATGATATTTTTAAGCTTTCTTATGTTATTACGAACATGGGATTGCCGAACTTAAACTTGTTACGCTTAACTAGAGTTTTGTTGACTTTATGGTTTTTGGTTGACCTTTCGATTAGGGTTTAAGCTTAACCAATCATGAAACTTTGGGGGTTTATAGATTCAAAAGTACAATTAAGACTCTTTTGATTCATTAATTGCTTAATGCATAAAATCAAATTTCCCTAATCCTTAGTGAAAAATTGACTTATAAACCTTGCATTGATCATAATGAGAGTTTCTAAATCAGATTTAATCACTCGGCTTCTGCTTTTTGTTCTTAAATCTCGATTCATGAATTCCATTGAACTCCAACTTCTCTCCCGAGTTGTCAAAATACTTACGAATCAAATTCCTTCCAGATATAAGACTCATAATAGGGATTCAACACAAATATTCACGGTTCTAATGTTCCCATAACATGAATTCAACAATCCTCTCAGCAAACTTAGAATTTCAATAGGTTCCCATCATTATAATTTAGCAAAACATAATAATTACTTCTAATAACATATCATTAATCACGATTACAAACATAATAAACATAAGATTCAATTAAATACTCAAATGAAACAAAAATAGAACATTAATTTAGAAACCAAACCGTATAATGTGCACAAGGAGTCTTGGTGAGTACAATCTACTCTCTAAAACTAGGAAATCAGATCTATGAAAATGGTGTAGGAGAAATCTTTATTTCGCCCTAAAAACTGCTTAAAATAAACGTAACTTTTCTGTTTTTCCACAGAGTTCGTCTATATGAAGGAAAAACAAGATAGAGATCTCAACTGCCACTATATATACCGGCAGTTGCATCGTGTATGTCGGTGGCTTAGACAATGGTGTTAAAGAATAACTTACTGTGGTCATCCAACATCGTCATAATGTTGGCGACATTGCTTCCTTAAATGACAGCATAAAAGTGAATTGCAGAAGTCGTCAAAGAATTCATTCCCACACTGGTAGTATTAAAGCTGGTGTTTAAAGTTTCGATTTTGTGATGCTCCAACGTTGCCTCAACGTCGGTGGCGTTAATCTCCAAGTAGCCGACGTTCGTAGAATATCTAAAGATGTTGGGTTCTTCATGCTGTACACTGGCGGTGTTGGATTTTCCAATAGCCAGTGTTGGTTTATTTCTTGAACAAAACTTGCTCAAAACAACTTCAACTTTCCTATTTAGCTTTCGTGTCCCACTAAGACCCGAAACAACAATTTAAACATGTCCAAGTACCATATCTTACAATTTCAATAAAAATTAAGAACAAATATGCATCAATTGCTCCATGAAAAGTATATAAACTATGACTTTATCACACTTCCTAGTATAGATTGAGCTTAGACCATACTAGGCCACTAAGTTATTGAATTATGATCTCACAGCTATTGGCAAACATAAATTTCAATTGAACTAATTAGATGAGTTATGCTTGAATGCTTATGAAAACAATAGGATATACAAGGAAAAAGTCAAAAGATAGCATGATTGAAAAATCAGACATCCACATGAGTTTAAGGAAGGTGACTTGGTTTTGCTGTTCAACTCTAGTTTAAAGATTTTCCATAGAAAACTCAAGTTAAGATGATCAAGTCCATTAACAGTCAAGAAAGTCTATCTCTATGGCACTGTAGAAGTTGAGCACTTAGACAAAGGAACATTTAAGGTGAATGGGCAAAGACCTAAACTTTATCAAGGAATACCACAAGAATTAGGAAATATGGAGGGATTGCACTTAGTGCAAGTTCCTTGAGCCTTAATAGGAGATTTGTCAAGCTAATGGCGTTAAACAAGCGCTTAATGGAAGATTACCCATGTATTACTTGTCATTTTTCCATTTAGCTTGTTTTTGTTTTGGCAAATAAGCTTTTAGGACAAAAGCAAACTTTGATCAAAAGATGAAGTGTAGGGGTATGGTGGAATCGGGAGGCATTTAGTTGAAGTTGCACATAATAAAACAAAAGAAGGGATACAATCCACCTGATAAATTTGGGCGTTGGTGACCTCGCGATTGGCTCACCATGATTTAACTTTCACAGCCTTAACCATGGCTCTAATTGAGGTTGTGGTTTCAATTAGCCTTGTGTTACCCTGTTTTGCTATAGCTTCCACATCCTAAATTAAGGGAGTTAAGTGATGTTGCGGTTCGCACACACCTCAACCTGCAATTATTAATATAGGAATTTTTTAAACTTCTATTCGTTAATCTTACTTTACACTTAAATTTGTTAATTCTCCCAGTTTGTTTCATGATGTTTAGACATTGAGGATAATGTCTAATTTAAGTGTGAAAGAAGGCTTAGAGCATGATATGGGTTGTAAAAATTTGAGAAAAATAAAAAAAATTAAATAGAATAACTGCGCCTGATTAATCAATTTCTTTCCATAATTATAGGAAAGAATGAAATGGTAAAAAATTGATAAAAAATTCAATTTTTGAGATGAAATCACTAAGGAACTCAAGTGAGCTTAGTATTGAACAACATCATCTTACATTTGAGTTAACTTTACTTTGTTAAAATCACTCTATAATATCCATGTGGAGTAGTTTTACTTGCTATTTAATTTAAGAAGCTAAGATTGACTTAAGGATCCTAGTAAGGCTACCCAATTAATTCTTAAAAGTTTAAATGATCTATATGCTTTCCAGTTTAGTTGTTTTGAGAGCCTTATATTCCCTTGGGAAGGTTCAAGCGATGCTTATAACTTGATGATTTTTCGTTGTGCTATATCAAAATTAAAATGAAATGAAAATGATCATGAGCTTATGATTGATACCATCGTAGGGTTTTATTGATATAATATTTCGAAAATCTTATTAAAACGCAGCGGAAAAACAAAAACCCTATATCAGTATCCATGTTTCTTGATTAGATTTGAACAAAAAGGGGTTTCTTGAATATACCTTATATTGATGCTTCAAAACGATCAGCAGATCGGATTTGCAAGAACCGTAGTCTCGCAATCCCCTCTACGGTATCCACACACGAACAATTGTATGCTAGCACTCAAGAATACGAATCCAATTTGTGTCGGAATTATTTTTCTTCTTTTCTCTCTTTTAGGTTTACAGAATTTCTCTGCCGTCTAATGTGACGTCAAAGACTCTAACCTAAAAGGCTGTCTATAGATCTATATATATAGACATGTAGGAAACCCTAAAGGAAACCCTAGAAGATATTTATGATGAGATATTTATTTAATATTTAATAAAATACATTATTTCATTAAATATTAATTATCTGTCATAATCATTTATTATTCTTAAACTATTTAAGAATAATAAATATAATAATTCCTATAGGTTTAAATATAAACCCATAATATATTTCATTCGTTCTTTTGTGTGTGACCCTGTAGGTACACTTAATGTTGGCAGTAGGTCCTAAACAACTTTTAGACCTATAAGATATCATTGGTCTCTAGCAAGACATTATGTCTACCCAAATTAGGTGAATATCAGTAATCCGATTTTTGTCTAATCTATAATTTATGTCATTATCCTTTTTGTCACATGATATCTAGATTGAACATAAGACATGGAGAGTGTCATTCTTATATTGTTCAATCTTATCATTTCTCGATTTCCAAGGGATCTGATAATACAAATGAAATTGATCACACTATCAATTCATTGGAGCATGGCCATGCATTTCTCAGTTTCACTTATCGAGGGGCCCAGAGATATCTCTCTTATAACGAAAGGGACAAATCCCATCTTAATTACTCAACTTCCTCTACATGATATACATTATGCCCAAACTTAACCTTTATAATTATCCGGTTAAAGAAAACATTTGATTGAGTTGAAACATAACGTTTCTCATGTTGGAACCTATGGTGATTTCAGTCTAAGGATACGTTGATATAGTTATTATGAAAATCACTTATGACAATATTCCATGTAGTGATCTCATAGTGGGTCAGTTTAGCACACAATCATCTAATATGTGCCTATGAGTTTCATTTGTATCACCATACAAATAAACATCCCATGTTTACCAAATAAAAAAAAAACTCATACTAGATTTAATTCATTATCATTCCCATAATAATGAGCATCTAGGAACATTTAGAATAATAAATTATTCATGGATTTCTATTATAAAGTAAATATGAAAACAATACAAAAGTAATGCCTCTATTTATTTATATATATAAATATCAAATGACAATGTCCAGTAATTGGCTTAGGGCACAATCACTAACAATAAGTTGTGGTTGGTCCCTTAGAAGAGCAACTTCTTAACCCGTCTATCAATTTTAAATAAGCCATGAAATGGAAAACCATATTCAGTTAATATGAGCATGACTTAGTTCCTCTAAAGAGCAAGACTTGACTCCTTTATTAATTGAATCATGAAGAAAAAGCAAGGAAAAAGAAAATAGTTGTTAGTATGAGCAGATCTTGGTCTTTCAAAAGAGCAAGATTTGACTTCTCTACTAATAACTCATCAAAATAAAATGGAATTAAGAAGTGCTCAAAAGAGCTAGTTGAAATGGTATGTCTTGGTTCCTTAGAAGAGTAATGATTCATCCCTTCTATCAACCAAGCTATTAAAAAGAATTGAAACAATGATTGAAAGAACAAATAAGGAAAGAGATTCAGGAGATGAGCTAATGTATATGCCTTCACTTTTGAGTGTGATACTTAGAAAGATGACTAAGGGGCTGCATAATTATAAATATAAGGGATAAAATTGATTAAGTCTCTCTGACTTTGTTTGATCTTTTAAATAATCTTTGCGTTGGATTCTAACTTAAACAACAAGAGTAAATGTTGATCTGCTTAGATGAGTTTAGTGATTTTAGCAAAAGTAACCTTAGCACATGACGTGGTGAGAATGAAGTGATATATAAACAGACAACTAGGTTGCTAGATGATTGGGCTTAATTGCATGAAAAGTTTGAGTTTAATTTGGTTAAATTCCATTCATGATTTATTTTCTATTCAAGAAGCTTTGCTGTTTTGTTTTCACATGATGTTTGCTTTAGATCAAGCAAAAGCTTAAGTGTAAGAGAATTTGATAAGTCATTTATAATCTATTAAAATCATGAGAATTCATGCTTAATTTGATTCACTATTAGGTAAATTCCCATAAAATTGTGCTATATTGTTTAAATGTTGTTTTTTTTTTTTTTCAGCTTGTAAGATCATTAAAAGAAGAAACAAAGTGATTTGAGCAAGATTTAGAGCAAAACAGCAAAGGAAGTTAGAAACAAGATTCAACTGTGACACAAAGGAATGAACCGATGGCAATTTTTCAAGGCAAAGTTCTAGACTGTGCCTTAAGTTGTGCCCACGATCCTTGACCACAATTGAAGCTGGACAAATCGTGTCGAAGTTGAAATAGAACACACTGCCTACCACAGGTAAGAATTGAGGTCACGATTCTACTCACAATCTAACCCTTGTCATGTGCATGTGATGTTTTGATAAAGTTTGTTGTAGAGAATTTGTCATGTCAGTGAATAAAATTATCATGATTTCTGTGCCTTACGAATATAAATAAACGTGCATAGATGTTGTAACAATATTGTACTATAGTGTAACAAATTATTGGCAGAATAGATGTGTGAATATTAGAGAGAGCATTTCTAGTGAGAGAAACCTTGCTTTTGCTAGAAATTTAAGTTCTTTGGTAGACTTGAATTGATTTGACATTTGTTCTATAAGAATTTGTGCTACATAGGTGAATATTTATATTCATTTTACATTATTTCACTCAAATTTTGTGTTGAATGTTGAAACCTATGGAGAAATAATTGTTTTAACTGAGGATTTGTGAGTCCAAGACTTGATTCATGTGATTTCAACTGTGTTGTAATTGAATATGTTTGGGTACATGTATTTTGTAGCTCGATTTTATTTTCATGGTTTTATGTGTGTGCACCTTGTTGATCCATGTTTGATTTCAACGAATAAATTGAGAAAACATTCTTTTGAATAGATCTAGGCTACTAATGAAGTTGCTCATAACTATTTAGAGATAGGAGTGGTGAAACTTTTCTGCCACTTGATTCTAAATTCATTAAAATGAGTTTTTAATCAAAGATTCTTGATCTTAATGCGGATCTAGGTTGTTGATAGTTTGTGAAGAGATTCTGGTAGTCTAGCCTAGGTTTAAAAGTTCTTGACATTTAAGAAAGGCATTAACATCCACTAGTGAATCAATAGTGTAACTATACCTAACAAAAAGAACTCATTGAATTTGTTAAGAAATCACATTATAATGGCTTGGTGAAACAAATCTTAGGTCAAATCTTGCATTTTAAATCTATCTTGTGAAATTTGAATTGAGAACATGTATATAATTAAAATCAACCTTAGCTTAGTTTGTAAATTTTTGTTTGATATGATTTGCTAAATTTCTTTTGGCTAGATAATAGATTAGAAGTGAGTATGATAGATGTTAACGATCCCGAAGGAATATGACATAATATTTTCTATGCTACTTTGGTAGGTGTACTTGCTTAAATAGTAGTTATGACCAAAGTTGAATAGAACATATTAACATTTTGTTATTTTTTAAAACAACTTTGATTTTCACAAGGAACTTAAACCCTTACATATATATAATAACTAACTGAACAACCATAAACACCAAAGTCAAGTGCATAACATGACTCTTCAAATCTAGACTATTTATCAAGATATCATCAAAATAAACATTACAAACTTCTCTAAAAACTCTCTTAATACATAATTCATCAATTTCATGAAAGTATTAAGAGAATTAGACAAGCCAAAAGGCATTACCGTCCATTCATACAAACCATGCTTGGTTCTCCAGCCTTCATTCTTATTTGATGATAACCACTCTTCAAATCAATTTTGGAAAACAATCGAGCACCATGAAACTCATCCAACATATCATCAAGGTTTTGGTATAGGATATCGATATTTCACAATTATGTAATATATCGTCCTACTATCCACACACATCCTCTAACTGCCATCCTTCTTATACACACAAACTAGCATGAACATGGACTCATGCTGTCTCACACTATCCCCTTCTTGCAATTTACCTACTTGTTTCTTCAAATCATTAGCCTCTTCGGGATTCCTTTGATAAGTTGGTCAATTATGTAGCTCTAGGTATCAAGCCAATGTGATGCTTGACTCCCCTAAAAGGAGGTAATCTTTTGGAAGTTCTTTCAGAAAAATATCAGTAAATCGATTCAATAAATGATGAACTTCATCCGAAATAGAATGATCACCTTCAATTTCTGTAGCTTGTTTCATATACAACAAGTACATTGATTGCCTATTGGCCAATTCCTTCCCAATTGCTCCTTATGTTAATAACAATGACTCCTTCTTAGAGGGATTTAATTCTCGATGTGTTTGCCTTACCGCTTTAGGATTCATAGGAAACAATTTAATTTGCTTGCCATTGAATAACATAGAATAAATATTGTCTCTCCCATTATGGTTCACATTTTGATCAAACAACCATGGGTGACCTAACAAGATATGAGATGCATTCATAGGCATTGCATCGCAAAGAGCCTCATCAGTGTAATGGTTAGGCAAAGAAATAGGAACCGATACTTGCTTACTGACATGAATTGAGCCCTTGTCATTGAGCCAATGTAAACGTATGGTTATGGGTGGGGAGTGGTGGGAAGTTATAGCTCCTCTATAAGTGCGTGATAATCAAATTAAAAATCCAATATCTATCTTATCCTATGATCACTCTATTGGCAAGTATACCAATTGGAATATAGTATAGCAATTAATATTGGGCATCGTTCCTCAGGGATCTCTTTCAAGTACTAGTAATCACCTTGATCCTATTATCTAACCTTAAAAATATCAATGATCTCAATTATTAACAACTAAGTAATTATAACTAATCAATCAAGTTTTAAAGATTCACAACTTACTCTATCCTTTTGGATCACCACTACTTATTTTGAAACTTTAACCTTAAAAATGATAATTTCAATTTATAGATTACCTATCTTGAACTGCAAAATTCTTAATTTAGTTTAATATCTTTCTCAAGACTACTAAACCTTAACCTTAGATTAGTCTATTGAAATCTCTTTCAATTAACAACAATCTATAAATCACATTAAAGAACAATGAGTCCCTTATTAGAAATAAAATCTAACTCTAGGCTTTAATTCTAATATGAAAGAATTATGGGACTCTAGCTCTAGATGTGCATACAACTCTCTTCATCTATGCAAGATCTATTCACATAAGCAATTTCTCAATTACTATATGAAATCTAATAACTAAATCAATATGCTAGCAAAAATCAATTTAATAGCAATAAAAACCCATAGATGAATTCAAGAAAACTAATATGTTATTGAAAGCTAATAATTCTAGTTACATAATAAAGTAGGGTTCTTTTAAGTCTAGAGTAATAATTTTCTACTCTTCCATAGATATTACAATAAAAACAGAAATTCTAAAAGAGTGAAGAAGAATAAATCCCCTTTTTGATTATCTTCTATAATTTCCAAGTTGTAAACCCTAATGTAACTCAACAAATTTGCAATAATCTCTCACTAATCTCTAAAATATATTATAATCTTTGTAATTTTTGTTTTTATATGTTGTCTTGACAAATCTCCTTGTAAGTCTTGTTTTCCTTATCAAACTAGGACTATCTCATTATCTCTACTCTCCTACTTACTATATTGAAGTATATGACATATCCTGGTAATATATTTTTGGAATAAGTTTGGATAATGATAAGACGATACGTCTTTATTTTCACACGAATCTCAACACAACTGATGCTACCGTATGTGTAGTCTGGAGAATTGATATTTTTCACTTGAAAACAAATTTAACACGTATTCGAACAGAATCCGTGTTCTCTTTCGTGTGGCCTACGGAATGCACTTATGTTCCTTGCATGAATCTCTGCATCGTTGTGTTGTCTCTTGTATACTATATTCTGTTTCCCATACTGTTAGTCCCACTTTAATAATCAAGAAGGGGATTGAATTGATTATTATAAAAAATTTGAATTGTAAGCTTTTAAAATTAAAATCCCCTTTGAGTTCAAATTGTGAGAACAAGTAAAGCAATAAAATAACCAAAAAATTAAACTTCAATAAATTAAAAGAGTATGGAAAGAAAATCAGGCAAAGATGTATAGTGGTTTTCTTATGCGTCAGTCCACTCTTCTAGCTCTAAGCTAGGGACCTCGTAATCCACATGGGTTTGTTCCACTATGTCCAATCAAATCAATTTACAAGATTATACAATTCTCTTTGCTCGATTCTCATAGCTTTCCTCAAGCTAACAACCGATCCAATAGAGTCTAATCTTGTATGTAAAGAATAACAAAAAAGAAGGCAACTACAATTTCCTTCCGTTAGCTAAGTAAGTGAGATAAAAATTTGCAATAAGGAAAAAATGCACGTAATTAGTTCAAGGATGCTGCTTGTGTTCTCAATATTTTTTGTATTGTACATATGTGTATCTCTGTCTCTATCTTCTGTTTTTTATTTTTATATTTTGGGGAGAAGACTTCATATATTCAAAATTCGATCTTCAACATTTACTTCCTGATGTAGATAAGTCTCAAAAGTTATCTCCTGTTGTTGCTCTAAAAAAATCTCAGATATAATCTTTTGTACCTTATCTCTTCATCGAATTTGGAAAATTTAATCGTTATTGGATACTCTTAAACTTTATCTTCAACCGGTTCTTGACATATCTTTGATAACTCATCTAAGTATATCCCTGTTTTGAACTTTTGAAAGAATTGGATAAGTTCCATGTTGATCGGATAAGGTCTTGTGGTTTTTTTTCATTTGAAAATATTCTGAAAATTAAATTTGCTCTTCAAAAAGCTATTGTATGTTGTTGGATATGATTTCCATAAAAATCTCGGATAATATTGATCTCTATCTTGAATTTGAAAAATTTGAACGATTCTTGAAGCTTATGTATGTTGTTCCAATTCTGATATGATTTAATCCTTAACAAAAAGAAGATCCCTTAAAAAATGGATGTCATGATTTACCCTATGAACATTAACCAACTTTAGTGGAACATATGAGTATATTACCAAAATATACTCATTTCCTCGGAGCTAGGTCTTCAAAATATTGGTTCAAACTGATTTGATGTGAATTTGATCAAAACTTGAATCATCTACTATAAACCTGAATGGAACTGTAATGCTTTCAACAAGTGTAAAAACCTTCTGGATTTTTGTTATAACCTTTGCCCTTAAAACAACCTTCTATTATAACTTTTGGATAAGCTTTGAAGTATTCTTTCCTCATAAAAATACCTTTGTATGTTTGTTTTATTTAGAAGAACTTAAAATCTCAGTCTATACAACTTAATTTGTCGTCCATCTTGAAACAAGTAAGGTTTTTTGATAGACTTATATTCATTTAATAAAATCTGCACACTTCAAAAAAAAAAAAAAAAGAATTAGTTCGCTTCTATTTCGTTATCATCAAAACATTTGTTTAGAGAATAAAACATACAAGCTGGCTCGTGTACTCTCTTATGTAGAAATAAAATTTTCTAACTTTCTTCTTTTGAATAAAACTTGCTCTCAATCATCTAAATTTCTTCCTTTACGCTTAAATCATCTTCTAAAACCTAAAATCAACAATTAAACTAATCAAGTACCATTTTCATATAATTATTTATAAAAATCATCATTAATGCTCAAAATATCCTTCTAAAATAAAGGTGAAATTATAACTTATCAGTGCTATTGCCACAATGTTGATACAACTTTCGGAATCAATAATGGCTACACATATAGCTCCATTCAGTAAGAACTTGATATGGAATATGTTCTCCCTTTGTTCTTGATTAATGGCTAGTGTGATACTCAAGCTCCTCCTCACTACACCATTCAAAGGTGTAGTAGCTCCAACTAATGGTTCGGTCTTCAATTCCTCACCTTCCTCATCAGAATTGAAATAACTACTCCTTTCCTCTTCACCATCACTTTCCACACAACCTCCACGAGTATAAACAACTTGCCTAATTGGACATTGAGTAGCCATATGTCCATTTCCCAAGCATTTGAAACATTAAATATCCCTAGTCTTCTTTTCAAATTACTAGAATCACTTAGTTTAAAATCTGACTTTGCCTTTTCATCATTGGGTATGTCAAGAGTAGAATCATTCTTCTTGTTATTCTATAACTACTAGTACTCTTCTTTTTATATCAGGTCAGTAAGATTTCTTACTACTTTCATGTTTAGAAGAGTTACTTGAAGATTGGTGAGATTTGCATTTTCTTTCAACCTCTTCCACCATCAACATCACTTCTCTATGGTATCAATCCACTGGAGCTCAACAACATAAAAAATTTCATATTTCAAAGCCGCAATGAACCTTGCAATTGGTTGATCCAGCATCTCCATGATTTGACTTTGCACAGTATGGATCTCAAACTCTTGAGTATACTTAGCTGGGTTTTTATTTTCTTGGTGCAAAGTGTGCAAATCATCAACAAATCTTGATTATAGTAATTCGGAACGAATTGTCGTTGCAACAACTTGTGCATCGTAGCCCATGTGGTAACATCTCGCTCTCTATTCCTCCTTCCACTAGCTAAGACATTCTTCCACCAATATAAGGCATAGCCCTTAAATTCAATTGCAACAAGCTTAGCTCGTTGTAAGTCATCACAATCACGATAATCAAAGAGCTTTTCAATTTAATCTTCTTTGTCAAAATATTTATCTAGTCCATCAGTACCATCAAAAGACAACACTTTAAGTTTTACGGTCTTTATACCACATAATCTTCTAGGCTTATGCCCATCAAGGTGATCCTTAAAATCATCTTCTTAATCTCCAACTTAAAGACTACGTACTGGGTATCATACATTCCCTCTACCTCTTTTACGACCATCGATTACTCCACTATGGGGTAGATAGACTCTAGGATTATCCTCTAATTCCTCAGCATGTTCTTGTTCTTTCATGGTTTTGAGGGTTTCCTCTAACAATTAGTTCTACACTCCTTAGGGTCTCATCATGTTGTTGCATCATTGTTTGCATGCCCCTGATCATATCTTTCATGAAATCCATAAATTGCCCATATCAACGGTGTTCTTATACTTAGGTCCCTTGCCATCTTCATTCTTAACATCAGATTTTCCCAACACCTTTAAAAAGAACCAAACTTGCAACACAAGCAATCAAAATAATAAAACTTAACACGCAAGGAATCCAATATCAAAGCCCCAAAACCACAATCCGCAACTCGAAGCTTTGATACCAAGATGATACGGATAGGAGAATCTACGTAATTTGCAAATCTAGTGCTTTATTACAATCTAAGGTTTTTAACATGGTTTTGAGTTTTTATGATTTAAGAAAACTAAAATTAAAAGGGATATGGGTGATCAATCCTTGGATATGACGCACGAAAAGATATAATCGAACTAGTTGTTCTGTTTGATCAATATTACAGATGAAAAAAAAAAGAGTAATCTTGGAAAGAAAACTCAATCTTACTCAATAAATAATTTGCCACAAGGAAAATACATTGTTTAAAAGGACAAAAACTTTCATAGTGATGCTAAACAAATCACTAATAACCTTATATACTTCTACAAGTTAGGTAAGGGCAAATATGGAAAACTATAAGACAAATAAATAAAACAGGAAGCAAATGCCTTAAACACGACAAAAACAGGGATGGGTATCACCTTATTGATCACGGCTATGGCATGAGCTGTGATCCTCTTGGATCTAATTTCCTCTTCATAAAGCAACCAATCATGGCTGTGATTTGTCTAGTTATGGCCGGTGTCTCAAGCATGATGATGCCCGTTATCTCCTCAGGTCTCTGAACTTTTTGTTGATGTGTGATAACACCCTTGATCATGGGCGTAATGCCCATCATGACTTGGATCCGGGCGTGATGGTAGGCATAAACTCCACTAGTGCATGACGTCTAAGTTTAGACTCTATCATGATCGTTGTCACAGGTGTGATGGTGGGCATGATCTCGTTGGATGATGATTTTCCAATGCTTAAGCATATTAAATCATATCCTACTCTAAAGTTTGTCATATATCCTTTAAGATAGCCCAATTCATTATAGTTTGGATCACTTGTAAAGATTCTTTGAATTAAGTTCAATAAGCCCTTAGCACTAGCCTGAGTTATTGGTCCATGTCACCTATGATCCTTATCAAATATCATATAAGAAAATTAGTAAGACACCAATAGATGGAAGCCCCATGAAGTTTTCCATAAGAACTGTAAGCCCCGGAAAATTTCAATAAATAATTCCCAAATGAACTTCGAAAATAAACCTTAAAAAAATCACTCCAAATTAAAACTGAATTTCGACAAGTCCTAAATCACGAATGAATCCAAAAATTTCTTAATCATGAGAAAATGAAAATCCTTAAAAATAAAATAAGAACTCAGTGGTCTTCAAATTCAAAACGACGACGTACGAAAAATTCCATATTTAACTCCGACTTATAAAATCGGGTAATATAAAGCCCAAAAACAAATTATTAAAAAGTAAATAATGATTAACCTTTGGAATTGAAACCCAATTCAAAAATTCCGAAAACGTTAAAAGATATTAAATACTTACAAAAAATGAAATGTAAAATAAATTTCTCAAAGTAAATACGTTGTACAAACATAAAATATCAGTTTAAATTGGCAAAGACCTAAACCAGAAAATCACTGGAAACCCTAAGTGGAATACAATAGTCTAAGTCTGGCAATCTAACGCCCCTAACCCTAGAGGCCGAGATGTAGTTTAAATAAGTAGAATAGCTCATAGCAATATAAGTTTGTTTTAAAATATCAGATTGGTAAAATTTTGACCTATTTTGAACCGTTCGGATACAGACTTCAAAAGCGTGTCTCGGGGTTCGAGATATAAAAAATATACCAATAGTACCTTAGACTCATAATTTCATAAGATTTCCAAATATATCAGTTATATAATTTTTCGGGTTATAAAAGTTACAGTTATAACCTTTTTATCCTTATTTCATTACTACCGATAATTAATTAGTCTTTTGTACTATTCATTTTTATTTCATTATAAAATTTTATTATTCTTATAAAGCCTTATATTTTTATATAAATATTTTATATATTATAGAATTTTTTTTCTAAAATTTAGTTAGTTCGGGCTTTTACGGATCAGATTTTGTTTAAGACCCGATATAAAAATAAAATAATTAATTTAATAATTATAAAATATTTATATTTTATTTTCATAAAATAATTTTTTAGAATTTTTCGGTTATAAAAATATCATTTATAGCGCATATTGTGTATTTTGATCGTACCGGTAACATATTTGTTAAAATACTAAAATAATTCAATTAATTATTTAATGTTAATTATGAAAAATCTGCTACAAATATTTGGAATAAATTTTCTAATTTTATTTTATTTTATTTAGAAAGTACTTTTCAACCTATACTTTCAAGTACACCTTACACATTCACTTCCTTTCACTTCAATCTTTCTACACATTATCCCACACTCTTTGGCAGAATTTTTGACCTCCTTTGCTGCCATTGTCCTTTTATTTAATCCTAATTTGACTAAAATAATTATATTACACTCCTTTAAAGAAGCTTCACATACCATTAATTACACAATTTAATTTTTAGTCAAATTTCACCAAATTTCTCTATCTCTCACTCCACTCATTCACGTGCAACATACTTCTTTTTGGTTGCCTTCATTTATTTTTTTTTCTTTCCTTCATTCATTTATTACACACATTTTCTCTCTCTTTCATTTACACATTTTCCTCTTTACCATTCATTAACTTTTCTCTCTCATTTTCCTCTCTTTTCTTCTTCATATTGCTCTTGTTTCCTCAAGAACACAAGTTGCCCCCCTCTTCTTCCATGAGCTCCCACACATTTTTAAAGATTTTTGAACAAATCTTCTTCTCAAAACTTTCATAGGTGATATAGGTAAAGTGTAATGAAGATTTTAATGCATCAAATGACCTTTCATAAGCTTAAAAGCTTAGGATGATGATGCCAAAAATGAAACACTCCTTTTCTCTATGATTAATCTCTTGTATCACTTATTATTTTCTTGTTTAAAGTAGTTATATTTTATAGATCTAACTTTTTATAGCATTTGATTTTTGTTTATGCCATTTATCTTGCTATATGAGTTATTATTTTTGTGATTGCTTATGATTTATGTATATGTTCCTCATTCACATGTGTTCATGCATTTAAAACTAGTATAGAAAACTAGATCTAGAGTTTTGGAGTTCATAAATGCATTAGACTTTTGTTTTATGTTCATGAGCAACTTGTAATAGCATGATGATGGTAGGAAAGTTGTAGGAAACTCAAGATCTATTTTATTTTCAACAAAAATAATTTTTGAAAATTCGGATGAAAATGGAATCATATTTAGAAAAGTTGTTTTTCAACTTCAAAATGTGTATTTTTCATTTAAAATGAAGGGCTTAGGGTATAGATAACATAAATGAGTGATTTTGATGAGTAAAGTTTAGATCTATGAGTTTAAGGTTTATTATCATGGGTTTCATTTAGATGTATGTTCATATTATGTGTAGATTTAGATTTGAACTTAGACAAAAATTGTGAAATTCGTATTTTGGCAAAAACCTATTTGAAAACCACTTTCCAAGTGTCAAAATGTAATTTTTACTTAAGAAAATAAAGGCTTAATGTATGTATATTATCAAGACTTCTTTTTACAAGAATCAAAGGTGATTTTCAAAAGTTATTCACAAAATAAAAATCTTATTTCGGATTTTGGCCAAGGCATATTTAAAAACATGTTTTCCAACTC